>JAYXIM010003791.1:0-70063 GCA_037575425.1 Anastrepha fraterculus
CAATTGGTCCTGCACAGACATCCATTGTAAGGCCAATACTAACATATGCGGCACTAGTCTGGTGGCCCGTAATAACAAAGAAATACAATCAAACCAAGCTGAACAAAGTACAAAGAACAGCGAGTATCTTACCACAGGAGCGCTTAGCACCACTCCTACTGATGCGCTCAATGTACTAACACATCTATTACCATTAGACTTACATATACATAGAAGCAATCGCTACTTGCAGCGCGGTGAGACTCAGAGATATAGGAAGCTGGACAACAAGATCGTACGGTCACAGCAAGATCCTCCTACAGGGGCCCCTAACTGCTCAAAAACAAATCAGACTACACAGTCCCCGACCTTAACTTCAAGAAAGACTTTACGCTACGTTTTCCACCGGGAGCCGAATGGAGGAAAGGAAGAGTGATTGGTACATTCGACATTGAAATCTACACTGATGGTTCTAAGATGAACTGTGGCGTTGGAGTTGGTCTCTGTTCGGAGCCGCTCAATATATTCAAATCAATCCGACTTCCTGACTATGCCAGCGTGTTCCAGGTAGAACTACTAGCAATCAGAGAAGCATGAAAATCACTTATATACTCCAAAGGTATTGGTGCAAGAGTTGCTCTCTTTTCAGACAGTTAAGCAGCTATTAAGGTCTTAGATTCCAATTCCATTTCAACCAAGTTAGTTTTACAGTGCAGAAAGGATCCAGAGCTTCTTGGTCATTGGCTTCATATTACTCTGATATGGGTTCCCGGTCATAGGAACATAGAGGGTAATGAGGTGACAGACGAGGTAGCAAGAAAAGGTTCGGCACTAGACATAACACAGGCGGTGGCGGCCGCTACCCTTTTGGACACAATAGAAACATCTATTGCTTCGCACTACTAGAATTTAGCCGAAAGAAGGTGGAACCAAATAAATATCTGCGTGTAGTGCTACAAGAAAAACATGGCCGTCGTATAACATCCAGAGGACGAATTACTTGTTAGGATGCTCTCGACCAAACATTTCACGTATAACTTCAACCCTTACAGGTCACTAGAAAGTAGGGGATCACGCAGCCAGACTTAACCTCCCTTTCAATCCCATCTGCAGAAGCTGTGAAGCGGAAGTGGTGAAAGAAAATCACTTCCACTATCTATCTATGTGCATGTCCAGGTCTAGCTAGAGCAAGACTTCGCTCTTTCGGCAAGCCCTTCTTACAGCAAACTAATGAAATCTCGGACGTAGAGATAAAAAGTTTGCTGTTATATTTTGACCTCACTAAATGGATTTGACTTAAAAACAAAAACACACACACAAGATATAATTACTTAAAACAGCTCACAACTTACGGGCTTCGCTCAAGTATTCTCTGGTTAGCTTCCAAACATCCGTTCGAGAGGGAGCTAATGTGAGAAACCGTCCCACAATGAAAAAACCAAATAAAGTCTCTCATGAAAGTATCTTTAAAGGTATGTATCTAAATTCAAGCTTATTTTTCGTAAGAGATTGTTTAGGTTTTTCTTGCCACTGAGAGCTAAGAAGGATAGAATACAGGATTTGGAAATCCGAAGCAAAATTGTGAGAGTAACTTGGGTGAGTTGGTTCCATATGTAGAACTCCACGCAAGTGGGGAAAGTTACTGATCGCCATTCACTTGTGAGTGGCCAGGACGATTCTTCTGCATATGTTTCAAGCAGCTCACAACTTCCGCGATTAGCCCAAGTATCCCCTGGGTAGCTTCCGAACACCCGTTCGGCAGTGAGTTATCGTGAGAATTCGAAGCATGCCAGCATAGCTGGTTGTGCGCTGGGTTTGGGACCCGCCTCTTAAAAATCCCCCCAATGAAAATATATACAAGGCCTCGGATGAGAACTTCCTATACTGATGATGACCCGGCAAACGAAATAAGGACTACGATTTGAGAGCATGCGCCTGGAATGTCCGGTCCCTTAATGAGGAAGGTGCCTCTGCCCGGCTGGTTGATGTCCTCGTGAGAGTATAGGCTGACATCACTGCCATTCAAGAGATGCGATGGACGGGACAAGGCAGGAAAAATTAGGACCTTGGATATGTTGTGGGAGAGAGACTTTGTCGCCAAGTACTGCCGTTGACTCCGGTGGGCGAGCGTCTCGTAATAATCCGCATCAAAGCGCGATTTATTAACATCTCGCTCATTTGCGCCCATACTCTGACGAAGGAGAAGGTCGATGCGACCAAAGATTCCTTCTATGAGCGTCTGGAACGTTACTCCCGCCACAACATAAAAATCGTGTTTGGCGACTTCAACGCCAGGGTGGGCTGGGGGGTGGTTTAGGGTTTTGGTCCCACAGTCGGAAAATTCAGCCTGCATAACGAAACATCCGGTAACGGATACAGGCTAATCGGAAGTATTTTTCAGATTTTCAAGAAAAAAACCGACAACTAATTATTCAAAAAAAAAAAAAATCTAAATTGCAAAAAACAAAAATCCTTCGAACAGGCACGAGTTTTTTATGTTTTTTTATGTTTATAAATCGTATTTATTTGTGGCGGTAGGTTAAGTCTAAATGCTTTATGGGTAAACCAGCTCCAATTGGGGATTGCAACCCAACATTACAAGACCAACATTACAGGCGAGTCATTTAAACTCGGTATTTACGGATGGCCGAATTACGGCGCCGTTGCGGCCAACATTTGAAAGGGGTTATCTTTAAAAAAAAATTTAAAAATGTCATAAAAATAATGAAGATTGTCCAACCAATTTGAATTTTCTTTGTTTTATTCCAATTTAAAATCCGATACCTCTATAATTCGATGTCTCTAACTCTACGAAATTAAAATAAAATACTAGAATTAATAGCTGCTCCCCACTCACATGTTGATTCCTCCATCAAGACTGTGTGCTTCTTCTGCACTGTATGCCATTCGCCTTTCACCCTTTCTACTTTTTAACCCGTGAGTGTACATTGACACTTGAATTCAATTAATTCCAAGAACATGCCACAACTCACTTACCACAAAAAAATAATATTATTCCACATGTCAAATTAAGGCAATCAAAAGTAAAGCGCAAGAAGAAGCAACAAAATATGCAAAAGTGCAAACCAACCAACAAGGGCAAAAGTCAAACTACACTCGACTCACATTTTCTATGCATTACATGTCCGTATCAGTTACTTCGTACCCATTACCACTTCCATTCACTCATCTTTCACATTTGGACAGAGTGGACATAAAAACTATTCGCATTATATGCGTCTTTTGGTTAGTTGGAGTTTGAAGGGCACGTGGCGCCACATAGGCAGAGGCAGGGGTGCGATCAAAAGACTCTCAGTCATCTCGTTTCTACTTCTCTCTACCTCATCTCTATCCTTTGTGCGCAGCACTGAATTGTGCCATACTTGAAATATAATACGTATTAGCCAAATTTGTATGGAGCTGTGCATAATAGAATAGTTTTTATATTTAATATTTTTTCGTGAATGCCATCGGTCATTGTTTACTACTTTGATATTAGCTTAGTTCTTTTGAGTGACAACCGAATTGTGCGGAAAAATGCCAACTCTTTTGGTAGTTCGTCGGCTTTTCCATGAAACACTAATGGGCGATGTACCTACATACGTAAATTTTACGAAAAAATAATAACAAAGGGATATAGAAATTTGAATCTATTAGACAGTCACTCAATATTTCTAATAAAAAGTATGTAGAAAACTTGGAAACTATGAAACTTCCTGCATAAAGTTAGTAAAATTATCCTCATTGACTCATTTTTCTTTAATTTTTTCTTTTCTGCTGGAATCACCATTTCGGTCAACGGTGAGCTACAGAGCTCCAGAGGCATTATATATGACTTTTTGTGGCCGGAAATTGAAGGCATGAATTTTGACGATCTTTGGCTTTAGCAGCTAGGCGCGCCATCCACTCCACCCGTGCCACAATCGATCTGTTCGGCGTCAATTTCGGTGAATGTGCGTCAGCCGTTAGGTTAGGTGAAATGGCTGTGCTTCGACGCACCTAGGCCAGTTAGAAGAGCCTTGTGATACCTCCGGAGCAATCCTATCCTTACTCTACTTGGCCTTGTAGCCTTTAAAAAGCTGGCTAGACTAGCTTGATTGAGGCTCGCAACATCTGCAATGTTATCCAGAACAGCGAGACCGAGCCATCTCAACCGAAGGTGATGTAGGGATCAAAATGCCTTTGCACTTACAGCAACCGTCGTCCATTTCGTTGAGTAATGTGTCCACCAAAACAATCCCTCCTTCTCTTCTGGGGAGTATACCTTCCCCAGAACGGCGTTTTATGTCATCGATAGTCTCCATCGCTCCCTTTTTTGGAGCAAAAGGAACATCGAAAGATTGCGATATCAGATTTGTTAGTATCGACTTGTTCACTGTTCTCATATAGTCGTGAGCGTTACTTCAGACATTCGTGACTGTCGTTCGTCAGACAAACAGTTAGTGCCTCCTTACTCAAGAGTTCCTATTTTTAGTCGCCTACTCCGCGTATCGGAGGTGCTACATTATTTTTGCTAAATATGCCTTAACGGATTTGTTTGATGCGCACATGGCTGGTATCAGATTGTTCACCTGCAACGGCTGTCCAAGTAGCATGTCCAGTGTTGGACGCTCGTCTCGAAAACGGTCACATTGGAAAATTACGCTCTCTGCCTCTTCGATCGTGTTGGTCGCGGGTCTCCACCTAGGAGACTCGAAAGCATCCGATTAGCTGCGTTAGATAAAATTTCAGGTATAAGCCTCTTGTTCTAACGACCGTTGACTGATAGATCCCATCTATGTTGCCATTCTTCTATGGATTGAAGAAGTTCTGTAGCTTTTTTATGGATTGCTCTCTGCCTGTCATAGAGCTGACTAATTTCAGATGCAGTCCTGAATGCGTACGTGATTCTCAGTGCAATCCGTCGTATCACTAGGGCTACGTGGCGCACGTTTGATGGATTAACTCCCGCCCATACTGAAAGTACCTCCCATTTTGATTGCGGTGATGCGACGTTTTCAGCCTACAATTTTTGCCACCCAAGTTGATTTTTTTATTTATAAAAAATTCGATTTTTGGAAGTATACATAAACTTTATGCAAATCTTTTTAGAAATATTTGAACGAAGCCTTAAAGTTTAATGAATTTTATAATTACGTTGCATAATTACTGTAACTGGTGAGGCACTGTAAGGTATATATATAATATGTGTACATGGAAACGCGATATTTTGCCTATTTCTAACTACTTTTCTTACGTTTATTAATTTGCTTAAATTTTTTTGTAAAAATATAGCAAATCTACAACAAATAAAGGGTGTTTTTTAGAGGTTAGGTTTTCAAGATGAAATAAAACGTATATAATTTAATATTATGGCCAAGAATTTAGCTTTATTATAAAGATAAGGGTTTGCCATTATGTTTTAAAAATGATTTCGGGCAAGTGGCCGCCGCGGCTGGCTCGAATAAATTCCAGCCGAGAGGCCCAATTTTCAACCACTTTTTGCAGCAATTGGGGCCGTATGTCAGCAATAACGCGCCGAATATTCTCTTCCAAGACGTCAATCGTCTCGGGCTTATCTGCGTAGACAAGCGACTTCACATAGCCCCACAAGAAATAGTCCAGCGGTGTTATATCGCACGATCTTGGAGGCCACGCCACAGGTCCACGGCGCGAGATAATGCGCTCACCAAAAGTTTCCTTCAATAAATTGATTGTTGCGTTGGCTGTATGGCATGTAGCGCCGTCTTGTTGGAACCAAAGGTCGTCCACATCAACATCGTCCAATTCAGGCACGAAAAAGTCATTAATCATGGCTCTATAGCGCTCTCCATTGACTGTAACATTATGGCCGGCTTCATTTTTAAAGAAATATGGACCAATGATTGCCTCTGCCCATAGAGCACACCAAACAGTGACTTATTCGGGATGTAATGACGTCTCAGTAATGGCTTGTGGATTATGTTCACTCCAAATGCGACAATTTTGCTTATTGACATACCCATTCAACCAAAAGTGAGCTTCATCGCTGAACAAAATTTTCTTGTGAAAATCGGGATCGGTGGCCATCTCGTTTTGGGCCCATTCACCGAACGTGCGACGCGCTTGATGGTCGTTCGTCTATTCATTATGAAATGGCAAACCAAACTGAGCATAAATCAAGTGACAGCTGTCAAAAAGACCATCTACGAAAAAAGTAGTGCCAACTTGAAAACCTAACCTCTAAAAAAAACACCCCTTATGATATAAATCAAATTTCCAGCTGTGAGCATTTATAAAAAATTTCAAAAATCTTTTGAAAAGCTGACGCTTGACGTGTGACCGTTTCCTACTGGGATGTTTATCGCATTGCAGGCACAGGTTCAGTAGCATCATTAGAAATGTCGAAAATAGCAGTCACAGAGAGGTTATGGTAGGTTTGCGAAAGTTACTTTTGCAGGTGCAGTTGTAGTAGCAGCGGCCGACTTGAATGTAGACTTGGCTTTATTTCTTTAGCGACGGCAGGACCATGCATAGCAGAGGTTTGCGATGCACGCTTAGATGCAGCAGCAGAGTTCAGCGCATTGTTGTCATTGTCAACAGGCGCACATCGAGCAGAAAGAAGAGAGAGGGAAGTGCTCGCATGATATGAATTCGCACTGCCGAGAATATTAGCACAGTTAGCAATAATGCTTTTGAGATTTTTTACCTCAGTAGTTAACGTAGAGAGGCGCCATTTTTTGCTTCAAACTTTAAGGGCAAAAAGCGAATTTCTACAATAAGATCATCTGATATTTGCATCTGTTGTTTTTTTTTTTTTATTCATGCAGAGCATTTACAGCAGATAGTATGCGACTATTTTCCGTTCTAAGCGCAGCTATTACTTTGACAACAACAAGCAATGTAATTTGTTGCTTATTATTGTGCACATTTGTACCTTCATACTTTTAATTTTTTATTTCGGACGGAGGAACTGATAAAGTTTGAGACCTAATAGAAGAGTCTATCGGCAGCAGCAGGTCTTGCAAAGATACGGTTGCAGTAGTAAAACAGTGCAGCGCCCTATATTTTTACCATTATTGCTACTGTTTGTTTAAAAAAAACAATAAATAATTGGCGCGTACACTTCTGTTAGGTGTTTGGCCGAGTTACTCTCATACCCGGTCGTGAGCGTCTTGATTATCCCACTAATGGAGAGATCTACAGTTTTAAGTCGTCTCTGAACGACAGATGGTTTCATGAGCAACTTTTTCACTCCGAGGTTTGCAATTGTATGCCGAAAGGCAACGACTATTACAAATAACTTTCTCTCAATTTGCTCTTTCATGCATATTAAACATATTTCATAAATATTAAACAGTCGAAATATGCTACGCCTCAGGGATTAATCAGATTTTCTCAACTAGTCTAATATTTCACTGTGCTTTTATTCAATTTCCGTCTCCAACATTTTATCACATTCAGCAGTTTATCAGTTCATTTTGCACATACCCATATGTAGTTCTCTATATGCATCACAGCATTTTTGCAACACGCGCTCATTTCGCTAACACTCTCCCATCTCCCATCTACTATGTATAAAAGCAACTGTAATTCCCAAGACTGACTGTCACTCTTATGGGAGCATACTCTTGTTCTTATTTATTCTTAATCTTATTTATGTATGTGTGAATATGAAATTATACAAGTCACTCCTCTGAAAATTCTCGCACTGAGTGTTAAGCAAAGTTCAACTGCACTCTCATTTCCTTGCTGTAACTGCTGACCGTGGCTGCGTACAATGAATGCTGTATGAAATTGAATTTTATTAGCTCACTTCATTTCATTTATTTTATAATCCACTGGCTTGTTCTTCGCTCACTGCATATAAATGACCAACAATATGTTATACAAGTATGTATGCTTTTATGTATGTTTGTATGTATATGACAACTACGTGACAATAGCGAAAATCATGTCGCTGCTTTGAGCATCTCCACTTATAGGAAAATATGGAGTAATCAGCTGCATGCAAAAAGCTTTTGCTCTACTTGTTTGATTTTTTGAGAGAATTTCTCCAACTTTTTATTTATATTTATTCTTAATCGCTGGAGAATTAGTGGCAACACTGTTAGGATGATTTTGCACAATTTTCATAAGATTCCATCTTTTCTTCCAACATTTCTAGTTTCTGCGATTTGCTTAGTTTTAAATCATGACACCATCACCCACCTAAGTGTTGACTTGGCTTTGGCCAGCGCACAGTGCGGCCGATTCCCGAAAAGCTGGCCAAAACTCAAAAAATTAAGTAATTGATTCAAAATTTCTTACTCGGGGGTTGTCGGGGTCGCTGATTACGAATTTGATCTTAAAATTTTGAAAATCCACCCCCTTCCACCCCTATTGGCCACCCCCTCACGTGAAATAGCGTATATTCTAGAACATAATCAAGATGCATGTTAATTTATGTTTTCAGGGTCGCTGATTACGAATTTGATCTTAAAATTTTGAAAATCCACCCCCTTCCACCCCTATTGGCCACCCCCTCACGTGAAATAGCGTATATTCTAGAACATAATCAAGATGCATGTAAATTTATATGTTTTCGGGGTCGCAAGGTAGCAAGTGGTAGCAGCTGAATCTTGTTTTATTCAGTAACCATTACTTTTTTGAGTAACCTTTAATAGGTTTCAAAGCAGCATATGACGCCGTTGTATTACTATACAGTTTGAAAACTCAAATTTTATAAAAAAAAATTGCAAAAAATGTATCTACATACGTATTGCTGCAGCTAAAAATTTTGTGTCGAGGTATTGATATGTACTAAAGATTTCTCGTATTTTACTAACCTTCCGAAGATGATTCCATTTGGTTTTGTTCAATTTACTCCATTACAAATTCTTTCAAATGTGTACAACTTTCACTATTCATCGACAGTAATACGATGCTCAAACGAAGGCCACGTTGCGACTGAAAATACAGAGGATACTTAGGGTACAGGACGTTGCTATGAACGGTTTTCACTACTCAAGGCATTACTGTAGCCAACCCAAAGACAAAAAAAACTCTATCTAGAAACTTTTTTTTTCGACTTTTGGCTAGCTGTGCAGCGTGACTTATCAGAAAACTTCCTTGCTTGTATGCTAAATCACATACACATATACATGCATCCACTTATATGCTAAATGCCTGCTGGTTGGTCGTTAGTAGTCGTAGTCTCTCAGAATGACTGGTCTTTTCTTTGCTTCGTTACATTTGTATGCCGCAAAAGTTCGTTGACTATCTACTCGCCTACATTTCTCTTTCATGCCAAATTGTTGTGATTTAGAACGTGCCTCGAATTGTTTAATTCTGCAATATGTATTATCATATTTTTGCTTCGTCCTTCTCTTCTCTTCATAGTGTTCTTAACCCCTTATTGCATACCAACTCAATATTCCAGTAACAAGAGTTCAGTGCTTCTCAAGGATTTTATCTTCATTCACTGTCAAATAAATTGTCATTTGTCATAGTGCCACTGACTGCGCTTAATACCTACCAATACCTATGAAGATATTTTTTATTTATTTATTGAAAAGAGTAATAATTATAAATAATTATTCCACTTAAAGGGTAAGAAAAAAAGGAACGAGCACTGGCTGCTAAGGCCTTCGGCTATTGTTTTAAATGCTTAATAATATAGATAGAGAAGAAAAAAGGAAATAATTATATTATACTAAGTTTACTAGTTGCTAACTGTAAGATTATAATATATTATACCTATACTGGAGAAATGATGAAGATAGAACAATCGAGGGAATGTGGAAATAACCTACTATAGCGTTTGCTTTTTGAACAACCTATTTTTTTTGAGAATGGTGGTAATTTACTTAAAGGTTTGACATTTATGAAATGGGACGCTATACGCTTGAACAAAATTGGGAAATATTGAAAACCTATTTCCAAAGTGGTGAGTCTTTTTCTTCTTTTCTGATTTTCACATCGGTGGCTACGTCAATAAGCAAAATTGTCGGATTTGGGGCTCAGAAAATCCACACGTTACAGTAGAGAAGCAAATGCATCCACAACGAGTCACTGTTTGGTGCGGTTTTTGGTCTGGCGGCATCATCGGGCCATTTTTTTCGAAAATGAGCGAGGAGCCGAGGTTACAGTAAATGGCGAGGGTTACCGTGACATGCTCAACGAGTTGTTTCCAAAAATTGAAGAGGATGACATGGACGACATTTGGTTTCAACAGGACAGTGCAACTTGTCACACTGCCAAAGTTACACTCGAACTTTTGGCTACTGTTTTTGAATTCCGATATCAATTGGCCGCCTCGGAGCTGTGATTTAAGCTCGGTGGACTATTTTTTGTGGGGAGCCGTTAAGGACAAATGCTATGCGAACCATCCAGAGACGATTGATGCTTTAAAACACGAAATCGAAGTTGCCATTCATGAAATTGGAGCCCAAACAATCGAAAATGTGCTTAAAAATTGGGTTGATCGAATGGCATACTGTAAAGCCAGTCATGGCAGTCATTTGAACGATATTATTTTTTATTCATAAATTACAATGTTCAATCTTCAAATGAAAAAAATAGTTTGAAAAAATATTGATCAGTTTTTTTTTTATAGCCGATTCAAAAAGCAAATTTTACATGGCCCACCCTATATATTATATTATATTATTCCTATACTGTAGAAAAGATGAAGATAGTACAATCGAGGGAATGTGGATGTAACTACTACTATATTAGGGGTGGGACTATTCGAATAAAAATTATTCGAATAATAAAATCATTTATTCGAGAGGTATTCGTAATTCGAATAATATTTATTCGAATTTTTTATTCGTTTATTCGAATAATGCTATTCGAATACCTCACTATTCTAATACCTCACTATTCGAATACCTTACTATTCGAATACATCACTATTCGAATACTTCACTATTCGAATATTTTTGGTAAATATTTATTTAGATTAGCGGACTACTAATCGGTTTATGTACAAGTGCATGCACCATGAGAAGGGCCAATGTAATTTTTATATTTTTAAAAGCATTTTCTCCCTGATGTAAATGAATATATAGTAAGGTATTCGAATAATGAACTATTCGAATTATTTGAAACGAATAGTATTATTCGTTTTATTCGAATATTATTCGAAAATAATCCCACCCCTATACTATATATACCAGATAACTTAGAAACCTATGAAGTTAAATTCTTAATTTACAGGGAGAAACGAATTGGTTTATGATACTAATATTATAGTCCGCTGTCTGTCTTCAGAAGTTCAGATGGTTTGATAATTTTAAACACCGATGATCTAATATTTGGATTCCTGAACATATAGGGTGTTTTTTTTAGAGGTTAGGTTTTCAAGATGAAATAAAACGTATATAATTTAATGTTATGGCCAAGAATTTAGCTTTATTATAAAGATAAGGGCTTGCCATTATGTTTTAAAAATGATACCCATTCAACCAAAAGTGAGCTTCATCGCTGAACAAAATTTTCTTCGATGCGTCGCGCGAACCGAACCATTATTTTCGTAATAAATTTGCACGATTTGCAAACGTTGTTCAGGTGTAAGTCTATTCATTATGAAATGGCAAACCAAACTGAGCATAAATCAAGTGACAGCTGTCAAAAAGACCATCTACGAAAAAAGTAGTGCCAACTTGAAAACCTAACCGCTAAAAAAACACCCTATATATCCATGAAGTGAGATACGGTGAACTCGCTGAATCCACAAAACGGACACGGGGTTTCGGCAAACCATTTAGCAAATACGAGTGGGTTGAAATTGTATGGTCAATTCTCAGACGAACAACGGCATGATGAATTTGACGGGTATTGGTTTTTCGATCTCGAGAGATTAAAGGATTTGTAGTGATGTTGGTACTGGTTCCATTTGTTCAGGGAACTTTCATAATTGGTACCCCTTACCAGTTCTTTTATATCTTCTGGAAGAGGGTATTCGAACATGTACAATGGCTCTTTGGTTGCCTACTTAGCTCTACTATCGGCCTGCTCGTTACCTTTGATGCCACTGTGACTCGGAATCCACATAAGTTTGATTGAACCTTTTTGTTGTGAGAGCATGTTGCGCATTTTTGTGATTACTGGAGAGTTATTAGCTGGGTTCAGCATAGCCTCGATTGTTGATTTGCCGTCACTGCATATTATACCTACATTTATTGACGGTTTTTTTTGGGAAGCGAAGTGTACCGCTTCAAGTAACGCAGCAGCTTCGGCTGTGAAAATTGCGCAGTAACTTGGTAAAACTCCAACGGTAGGTACCTATTTCGTTTGTTACGGTAAATGAAGTACAGGTATCGGTTTTAGATCCGTCAGTACATAACGGGTTCCAGTCTGATTTCAAAGGAGAAACACTTTCAAGATATAATTGCTTGAATTCATCAGGGCCAGTGGTATTTTTGTGATGATGCAGTAAATTATTTATGACTAAATAGCGTGGCACGACCCATTCTGGATGAGACAGCTTTTCTACGAGAACAGGTGATAAAAGTATGTTCAGTTCTTTGGCATGATTTAAAATTTCTGAAATCGTTGATTTTCGGTCATTGACATGAAGAAACGTATTCAAACAAAAGCTTGTTTCTGCAATATAAAACTCTAGGGATACACATCAGCCTGTTATTTGATACCCTTTCCACAAGGGTAGGTAGTCCAGCTTCCGCTAATATGGCACAAATGGGAGAAGTAGGAAAGGCTCTAATGCTCCTTCTAGCTGCTGCGGGATAAGGCGCTTCTAGGCGTTTCAGATGGGTGTATGCGCAATGTCCGTAAATAGCTAATCCGAAGTCTATCTTAGATAAAATCAAAGCTCTAGTTATATTTACCCGTATTCGACGTGTGTTTTTTTTTTTAAATCAAGTAAATACACAATTGTTTTGATGTTGACGATAATAATCATTTTATTTGGTTCAAGTAGATTTGTTGGCATTACTTTTTGAATATGATATCTCTCAAATGGTCGCCTTGAGCCTGTACGGCGTATTGTGCCCGTTTTGCAGCATTTTCCATAGTTTTAGCTAACATTTCGGCTGGAATAGCGGCTATTTCCTCACGGATGTTGTTCTTGAGCTCTTCTATGGTCTTTGGCTTATTAATATAAACCTTTGATTTTAAATATCCTCACAAGAAGAAGTCAGGTGGCGTTAAATCGGGCGAACGCGGGGGCCAGTCAAAAACGCCATTTTTCGACATCAAACGATGAGGAAACAATTTCTTCAAAAAATCGATTGTGGTGCGAGCTGTGTGTGGTGCTTTCGACGAATAATTGGTATCACAAAAGTGGTTATCATATCGCGATAACGCTCCTGACTGACGGTAACAGCTTGACCATCTTCATTTTCGGCCCAATAATCGTTTTCGCACTAACGCCGCACCAAACAGTGACTTTTTCGTCGTAAAGAGGTACCTCTTGAATTTCGTGAGGATTTTTAGTGGCGTAAATACGGCAATTTTGCTTGTTTACCGTCCCATTCAATACGAAATGAGCCTCATCGGACATGATGATTTTGTTCTTCTTCTTCTTCTTTTGACTTATTTTGAATGTAAATTTCAACAATTTGGGAGCGCTCGCGTGGCGTGTGCTTGGACTGACGCTTCCAACGCGGTATGTCATTAAGCGATCTGACGTCTCTGTCAAAAGATACAGGGTTGCCAGATGGGTCCGTCGAATATGGGCAACCCTGTAGACAGTGCTTTGAAGACAAGTACTTAATTATATTTAGTCTTGATAATAAGCTTATTCTAATATGTTCACAATGATGCCTAAAAGTTAATTTTTTATCAAATATAATTCCATGTACTTTTAGGGTGTTAGTGTGAGGAAGTGTGACGTTAGAAAAGGATATTGAAGGGAAAGTACATTTATGCTTAGGGCGAATGTGAAAAATGGAGCTTTTGTTAATAGACATACTTGCTCCTGATGGTTTCGACCAAAGTCCGAGTTTAGAGAGGTTGTCAGTGAATGAGTTTTTGACAGTTGTTAAATCGGTAGTTTTAGAGAAAATCAGCACGTCGTCTGCATAAGCAAAGTGTTCAATATTTGCATTTAAGGATATGATAGAGCAGACTTCTCTGAACGCTATTATGAACAAGATTACAGAAAGAGGAGACCCTTGGGATATTCCGTTGAAAAGTGGGAGAATGTTAGACTCATTGTTGTTTACACGCACGAAGAGTTTGCGATTACATAAATATGATCTTATAACTTTTTATATATTTTCTCCGACTTTCCAGCGACTAAGCTCATCCAAGACAACGTGCGAGCCAATTCTATTATACGCCTTTTCAAAGTCTATACTAAGTACTGAAACATGGTTTCTGTTTGCTAAGGCTGTTGACGCAAAGTTTTCAAAGATAAGCAGTGGTTCTATAACGCCTAAGTTTTTCTGGAATGCAAACTGATGTGGACTTAAGAGGTTATTTTGCTGGGCAAACCATACAAGACGACGAGCACTGATCTACTACAAAACTTTCGAGATGCAAGGTAACAGGGATATAGCCCTGAAATTGGAAATAAGGGAGTTTGGTTTGTTTGGTTTGGGAATCGGGATTATTGCAGCAATATTCCATGATTGTGGAAATGAAGATATTTTCATAAGTAAAAACCTAGAAACATATTTATGAAATTATGTAAAATTGGAATTTATGAGTTGTTAACTGATTACTTTTACTTTTTTCCGTTTATTTTTTAATTAAAATTTTTTTTTGTTTTGTTAGACAAATGCAACAGTGCGAAGCAATTTCGTCTGCGAGTTTTTTGCGCCATCTATAAATCATTTTTTGATTAATTCAACATTTTTATTCTGTCTAATATTTTTTCAACATACATTCAACATTCCGCATTTCCGTTTCTTGATAATTTTTTTTCTGTTCATTGAATAAAGCGTGCTCTGAGCAATATGTTTTATTTATAAAACCCTTTCGTTGCTCGTACAATCGTAAAAACTCTTGCAGATAAATTTTCCTTTCCATTTTTGCAGCTATAAAGTTGATTTGAGGGAGTTAATATAAAACCTTAAAAATTATTTCAGGCACGTAACTCAACAGTTTAACGCTTCTGAGCTCATAAAAATTTCTGATTTTACAATATTTGTACATACGATAAATTCCAGCTCTCGATGATATTCAAAACTTGCAAAATGCGTTCATACATAATGACTTTAGGAAATATTTTGAATAAAAATGAAAAAATAAATGTTTAAGCTTTAAATTTTTTATACGTTAAAAATTATTTTGCTCCCTTATAGCATTTCAAATAAGTTTTTTTATCGATACTTCTCAGTATATTTGTGATCGTCCTTCTTTTAATTTACTACCCATAAATTAAATTATGGTGCCACCAGCCGCAGCCGCATGCTTTGAGTTCGTAGGGATCGGTGTATTAAATATCACAAAAATATTGTTTCTAATATTGGCCGCCCTTCAACAGACGTTGACAAACCTCTGAGTGTATTTCGGCCATGAAAAAACTGCTCATGAAAACCACTCAATTTTTTCAAATACGCCAAAGTTCTAAGAAACTGGCAATTGAATATAAAAATAAAAAATAAATTGAATATTAAGCTGCAGCTACGCTACATGAAATGCTATGCGTGGCCTTTGCTATTGTATGGATTAGAAGCATGGACTCCGAAAGTAACAGCAATGAAGAGAATAGAAGCCTTTAAAATGTGGTGCAATCGTCGTTAACTTAAGATTCCTTGGACTCACCATATCACAAATGAAGAAGTTCTGAGAAGATGTCAAAAGGGGCGAAAGTTGATTCTAACTATCAAGCGCCGCAAAGTGGCATATTTGGGATGCATCATTCGGGGTACTTTTCCTTCATAATATATTTTCTTCGATGACATTTTTAAAAAGAACTAAAGAACTGCTATAAAAACATCTCTCTGCACATATTGTCGCTCCTAGGTAGAACCGCATAAGGTGGAACTGAGGTACTAAAATGAACTAAAAATGATGGTAGTAAAAATAGAAGAAAAACGTAATAAGGGGTGGTTAAGTTCTAAGGGCCAGTGTTGATTTTGAATAAAATCCATTTTTTTTAGAAAATTACTGTAATTTCTCTTTATTATGATAATATTGGTACAGCTCAATTATGTATGAAACAAAATATTGGCCAAATAGCCGCCGCGGCCTCGGCGGCACGCCTCCAAGGACCACCAAATGCAAATAGTTCCTTATCTGAAGGGTGGTTATGTTTCAAGGGCCGGTGTTGATTTTGAATAAAATAAAATTTTTTCTAGGAAATTATTGTAATTTCTCTTTATTATGATATTATTGGTATGGCTCAATTATGTATAAAGCAAAATATCTATCCGATAGTCCAAATTTTCATTGACGCTGAGGCATAATTGAGGTTCTATGCCGAATTATCTCATCCTTTAGCTCTTGAATTGTTGCTGGGGCTTATCGACGTACACCTTTTCTTTCAAATAACCCCAAAGAAAGAAGTCCAACGGTGTCGTTGACGGTTAGGTGTGGTTCGCATTCAACATCGGCCCTTGAAATTTAACCACCCTTTATAAGACGAAAGCCGGAGATGTTCTGTTTCAGAAATATTCGGGAATGGACAGGACTGAGGACGATTTGACAACCCATTCACACTGCCCAAGAAAGAGAGGCGATTTCAAATTATTGGGTTCGGGAATAAGTTCATAGCGTTTTTATAATTTCTTTTATTTTACAACGATTTGCTTGCTGTTTGGCAAATGGTAAGTAATCAATCGATAGAACTCTTTCTGTTCTACAAAAATATGTTAATTGTATTTTTGAGTTATTAAAATTCAAATTAGTATTGAGGCTTAGAAATGGAGTACCTAGGAGGCACATATAAACATATTCGACACCTGCACTTCTATGCTTTTCATCAAGGTCAAAAAGCTGCCAAAACAGCTAGGGACATTTGTGACGTGTATGAAGAAGGTGTCATAGGAGATTCAATAGCACGGGAATGGTTTGCAAATTTCAAATATGGCGACTTTGATGTCGATGACACGTCCCGTAGCGTAAGGAATTCTGAATTCGCTGAAAAACATCGCAAATCACTTCTGAAGGAGAACGGTCGCCAAACCAATCGTCAATTGGAGGAAAAAAAGAAACTGCGATCATAAAACGATTGTCAATCCCCTTCATTCTATGGGATTTACCGAAAAATTGGGAGCCAGGGTGCCTTACGGGCTCAATGAAAAAAAAAACAAAGAAAGTCACCTTTAAATTGCTTCTCAGCATCTCGCCCGCCATCGACCAACACGCGGGCATCAACAGCGCTTTTTGTACCGAATCGCCATGGGAGTTGGGAAATGGTGGCGATACATAAATATGAAATATGGCACATTTACAAATACGCAAGCACGCATACATGCACACAAATATTTAGTTCGCTCACCCCCACGTTCGAATTCATGGACAATGTAACGCCGAGATTTCGATCTGATTGACAGCTGAATGCTGAAGTGCATAGTTTGTAGGTATGCCTTTTAGCTCGCAACACTCATTCAGTCAGACAGTCACTCAAATCGTACAATACAAATGAATTACTTTCAACTAGACAATCAGTTGATATGCATTAGAACACATTTATTCGAAACTTGACAGATGAAGGGTACAAAATTGTACTCGCATTAAATTATACTCTATATTTGCCCCTAAAGGGTGTGCAGTGGTTTACACCGTAATTTTGCTGAAGGAATTTAAATATCTATGCAAATTTGTTGATGCTGGCATTTGTTGGATTATTGAGAGGTTGAGTTATGGTGAGGGAAATGTAATACATCTCTGTGCATATTTAGTTTAAACTAAGACAGCTGATGCTTCGCTCAATATGTATAAGGTGGCGCAAAATGAATGAACCCAGTGGAGGATAGACAACTACCTCCATGTTGCAACGGAGCGCGAAAGGTCAAAATAAAATTATCTTCACACAAAATAATGTTTTTTAATTTAGTAAAAAAGTTACCTACCCAAAAACAAAATTGGATTATTAATTTCAAACTCAGCTGGAGGTCCAACGTAAAGTAAAGGGTAAATAAAGCGAATATAGAACTTTACACGTGTAAGAGAATGTTGGGTAAAAAATGGGGTCTCCAACCAAAACTATCCAATTGGTCCTTTACAGAGCACAGCCATTGTAAGGCCAATACTAACATATGCGGCACTAGTCTGGTGGCCCGCAATAGCAAAAAACTACCATCAAATCAAGCTGAGCAAGATACAAAGAACAGCGAGTATCTTAACCACAGGTGGAAATTTATTACCATTAGACTTACATATAGAAGCAATCGCTACTTGCAGCGCGGTGAGACTCAGAGATATAGGAAGCTGGACAACAAGATCGTACGGTCACAGCAAGATCCTCCTACAGGGGCTCTTAACTGCTCAAAAACAAATCAGACTACACAGTCCCCGACCTTAACTTCAAGAAAGACTTTACGGTACGTTTTCCACCGGGCGCCGAATGGAGGAAAGGAAAAGTGATTGGTACATTCGACATTGAAATCTACACTGATGGTTCTAAGATGAACTGTGGTGCTGGAGTTGGCCTCTGTTCGGAGCCGCTCAATATATCCAAATCAATCCGACTTCCTGACTATGCCAGCGTGTTCTAGGCAGAACTACTAGCAATCAGAGAAGCATGCAAATCACTTAAATACTCCATAAGGAAGTTGGTGCAAGAGTAGCTATCTTTTCAGACAGTCAAGCAGCTATTAAGGTCTTAGATTCCAATTCCATTTCAACCAAGTTAGTTTTACAGTGCAGAAAGGAACTAGAACTGCTTGGTCATTGGCTTCATATTACTCTGATATGGGTTCCCGGTCATAGGAACATAGAGGGTAATGAGGTGACAGATGAGAGTAGTGAGAAAAGGATCGGCTCTAGTCATAACAGAGGAGGTGGCGGTCGCTATCCCTTTGGCCACAATAAAAACATCCATTACTGCGTACTACTATGATTTAGCTGAAATAAGGTGGAAGGAAATAAGTATTTACGTGTAGTACTAAAGCGTTTTTCAATAGGTGCGCTTCAACTTTTTTCCGATAGGGAGGGCGAACGACGCAATATTTTTTATTTTTCGCTTGTCATTTGTAAACTTTATTAGTATACATTTCATCATGGAACGCTACACACTTGAGCGACGATTGAAAATCGTGCAAATTTTTTATGAAAATAATCGTTCTGTTGCTGCTACTTTAAGAGCAAAAATCATCTTCAGTGATGAAGCTCACTTTTGGCTCAATGGCTTTGTCAACAAGCAAAATATGCGTTACTGGGCAGAAAGCAATCCACACGTGATTCCTGAGGCACCGTTGCATCCCGAAAAAATAACTGTTTGGTGCGGTTTACATGCCGGCGGCGTAATTGGCCCATATTTTTTCGTTGACGAGAACGATCGCCACGTTACTGTGAATGGAAATCGATACCGCGACATGATAAACGATTATTTTTGGCCGCAATTGAATGGTATGGACTTAGACGACATGTGGTTTCAACAGGACGGGGGATTTGTTGAAGAGTAAGTTCGATGAGCGCATTATTTCCAGAAATGGACCGGTCGAATGGCCGCCGCGCTCGTGTGATTTGACGCCTCTATACTATTTTCTTTGGGGTTATGTGAAGTCATTGGTCTACAGTAACAAGCCGGCGACGATTTGTGAGCTCAGAGCCAATATTGAACGCGAAATTGCTGGAATTTCGGCTGATTTATGCAAAAGAGTGGTCGAAAATCGGGTTCAACGATTGGACTTCGTAAAACGTGCACGCGGTGGTCATGCAAAAGAAATCGAATTTCATACTTAAATGTATATGTTCAAACTCGATAATAAAAAAAAAATTAGTTAAAAAAGTCAAACCGTTTGTGTTTTATTCAAAAAAAAAGTTGAAGCGCTCTTACTGAAAAACGCTTTACAAGAAAAACATGGCCGTCGTACAACATCCAGAGGGCGAATTATTTGTTAGGATGCTCTCGGCCAAACACTTCGAGCATAACTGCAACCCTTACAGGTCACTGGAAAGTAGGGGATCACGCAGCCAGACTTAACCTCCCTTTCAATCCCATCTGCAGAAGCTGTGAAGCGGAAGTGGTGAAAGAAAATCACTTCCACTATCTATGTGCATGTCCAGGTCTAGCTAGAGCAAGACTTCGCTCTTTCGGTAAGCCCTTCTTACAGTAAATTAATGAAATCTTGGACGTAGAGATAAAAAGTTTGCTGCTAGATTTGAACCTCATTAAATGGATCTGACTAAAAAAACACACACAAGACATCATCACACAAGAACAGTGGTAGTAAATCGGCGCTAGTCGCTAATTATGAATATTTCAGCAGGAATACTCAACCACTACAACAACAACATTAATTTTGCGCCACCTTGTGCATTAAAGAGCTCCTACAAATGTGTATGCATGTATGTGTAAGCACATATAACACATGGTTTGAAAAGTGCCTGGCTTAACAAAAAAAACAAGTCTTTTTTTGTTCAAAGTTAGATTTATTCATCAACGTAACTTCCATCAACGCAATCATTCAAGCGCAAAATCCCAAAATACCGAGGCCATAACCTTTCCAGCCGATTGTTGTGCCTTCGGGCGCTTAGGATTTTGATTCCGGAGTGAAGTGAGGGATCCATCCATTTTCACATATCGACGGAAAAAATCTGGTTTATTAGGTTTAAACATGGCCAAGCATTGCTCAGAATTATCAACACCTTCTTGTGGTTGGTCAACAGTGAGCAAACGCGACAGCCACTTTTAAGAGAGCTTTCTCATTGTCAAATGATCATGTAATATAACTCACGCAACTTCACTTTTCGAAATGTGGATTTCTCGATGTTTTCTGGTATTACCGCCTCATTTGGACTTCCACTGTGTTGTGCATCATTGCATTCGCTTGTACGGTATTTTTCCCCATCGAGAAGTAGTGTAAAATTAAAACACGAAATTATTTTTGATCCCTTTGTTTGAAAATAACAAAAGTAGCCCCCACTTGTGAGTGAACTAATAAATAGAATATCATGAAATTTTAGCAGCTGAATTTGTAATGTTAGTACAAACTGGAAGAGAGGTGAATGTAATAAAACTAGTTCTACTAGTGCTAGTGTGTTAGGCCTGGAACTTTCAGCCCATGTGTTATTTAAAAATAGGAACAGCTTAGAATTCTGACTTATTTCTTGATTAAAGACAGCTAATTCCGAGCACAAGATTCGCTAATAAGAGACTCCTACCTATAAACAACCACGTAGAGTCTGTGTTAGAAGAAAAGAAGCGGCTTTTTTCTTGTAACTTCAAGATATAGGTATTTCGTTCTGCTTTTTGCTGCATAATAGTCCCACTCAAGGGCTACGACGCTAGTGCTAACTGAGGTTAGTGTCGTTCGAAACTTTCCAGTAAACGCAAAAATGAGTGAGAAGTACGCGAAGCGTTTTTAGGCAGTATTTTTATGCACGCGTTCGACAGGGCCGAAATTATCATTACTATCAGAAAAGTTTGTTGTGATGTGGAATCAGCGGTATAAAGTGTACAAAAATGTTGATGACTTTTCCGAGCGCGGTTTGAAGCGACAGAAAGCAGGATAAAGTGATCGTCTAACTCTTTAAGCGGGTCCCTTCTTTGTGACTACGCCAAGCACGATCAGTTATTGCTAAAAAGGGAATAGATGTAAGTATCAACACCATCGAATGTTGACTGAAGGAGGCGAGCATATCCTACTCTTACACATCATCAAAGTCACTACTTTCAGAAAAATACTCTGTAAGGCCTGGCATCACAGTAATGGACTGGCCTTCTCAGTTCCTAGACTGGCGTCTGGGGAAAAATGTGTGGAGAATTATGAAAACGCACCTTGCCGGAAAGCCAGTCCACGTTTTAAAGCAACTCGTGCGTTAAGTTCGCAAAATCTAGTCCTGTTTGTCGACGAGCTACGCAGAAAAGCTGGTTCAAAGCACTAAGAAGATGCCAGGCGATACTCGACAACGATGAAGACTACACGGCTTATTAAGTAATTGCAACTCGTGGTTTCTACATACTTTCATGTAAAAAAATTTGAAATATATGTCTTCATGAATAATCGCGGCTCCTTTTTTCTGACATAGACTGTAACTTTCATTAAGCGAGAGAAACAGCCAGCGAATTTATCACTTAACATAATTAACCTTCGGTAGATGTACCAATTTTGTGTTTTTTTTTTACGTAAACGGCACACTGGGGTAAGTTTCAGCTCCCAATTTATAAAATTTTTCCACAAACAGATTTCAAGTTTTTATTTACAATTTTTTTAAGTATTTAGATAAAATAAATTTAAAACGAATTACTTAGTTTAATTTCTTCAAAGATATCAGACAATAAATATAAAAACATGCTTGGATTTCATTAACATTAAGAAAATTTTGAGCAGATATACGCTTTGCGTTCTAATGAAAAAAAACCATATCAGAATATTACCCTGGGCTTCAGAAAACTATATAAACAGCAAATAAAGTAAAGTATTTCGTTAGAATACGAAAAAATAGCAAATTCATAAAAATAAGTTAGTCAATTAGTTAGTTGCATTAAATGGTTTTTGTAGTAGTATGAACTGATTTTGTATAAAATTCATTAAAATTAAAAAATAATTAGTTTAGTCAAAGGTGAATTTTTAGCAGTTTTAATTCCATTTCTAAAAGGAATTTACAAACTGGCCACTCATAATCAGGTCTGGCGGAATGGGGTACAAAGACATAAGGGACACGAAGGAAACGAGAAGGCAGACTTTAATGTAAAAAAGGGGCAGAAGGGCTATTTATTGGACCAACCCCATTTTTCGGCTTTAACGAAAATACTATAAAATAAAAATATACAATACAAAAAAAGGGTTCCAAACTAACATCAGGGAACTCTGGAACGACACAAGCGGCCTTAATCACTCCAAAAAGTTTGAACTTCAAATCCAACAGAGCAAAATCTGCTCTAACCCTAGATAAAAAGGGCCTCAGATTACTCTGTGGAGCACTTACAGGTCACTTTGCCTGTAATAAACACTTTAACACAATAGGATTATCTATTACAAGATTATGAAGGTTCTGCTGTGATGATGAGGCAATATAGGTAGGTAGGTAAAATGGCAAGAATGCCACAGGCACACTTCAAGTAGCACTTACGTGCCGTTTTGATACCATAATGTGGACCATTACCTGTGCAAAGAAAAATTATTGGGAAGAGAAAACCTTCTACAGCCATCCAATGCTGCTGATGTAGTGGAGGAGAGAAAAGGGATATAGGCTGGAGAATTTCTTGAAGTCATCCCCAAAGGGCACGCTAAGGAATCTCAAGCGCCTAGTCGCCAGAGCCGGACATTTGCAGAGAAAACGTTCAACAGTCTCTTTCTCTGTACGATCCCCACAGCTTCTGCAATAGGGGTTGTACGGAATTCCAAGCTTCTCCGCATGAGTACCGATCAGCCAATGACCAGTGAACACCACAATGAGTTTGGAAATTGAATGGCGGGGGATTCTCATCACCTTAACCGTTCTGTTTCTATCGTATTGAGGCCATAGTGTTTCTGAAATAGCGCACGATGAGACAGACCTCCATCTGTCTTGCGCTTTTCTTAGAAAGAAATTGTGTAGTTTCCCTTTAACAACGGACAAAGGCACACCGATGTCTGCGAGGGGGACAGCTGAAACCGGTTCTGTCGACCCCTTCCTGGCAAGCTCGTCGGTAATGGATGGTAATGGATTGATTTTCTTTTAGAAACATAATGGCAATGTGGTATAGAAGTCGGCCTCTAAAAGAAAGTGAGTTGCATACCATTTTATCTGCTTTAGATGATGAAATGATTGATTTTGGTGACGATGATAGCATCCTAGACTTGACGTTGTCTGTATACGCAAAAAAAGTACGCGAACTACGTACTGGGGTAAATTTCATCCAATCGCTTTTCTAGATCTGCATAAAATCGGTGCGCATGAATTGCTGAAGACTTCGGACTGCATGAATTCGAAGAATAAAATCGGCGTTGCTAAAATACAGCTAAGAGTATATTTCCGGATACTAGAAATAGACAAACCACAACCCAACCCATCAACATCAAAATCCCTTGTAGGGTGACTCACACCCATCAGTGTGTCTATCGAAGGTTAAGTAAAACATGCAACTATTTACTTATAATTTGTGTGATTTTCGGCTAATTTTTATGTTTAAACAAATACTCAGATGTGAATTTTTATATAAATTAATTGATAACTAATATTTTTTTTATTAAAAAATGTATCATCTGTTTCCGCCCGGGATCGAACCGGGGGCCTTCCGCGTGTTAGGCGGATGTGATAACCACTACACCACGGAAACAGCTGATAGAAGGGAACTTACCAAACTACAAAGTGTAAATTCAAAGCAAAATATCTATCATTTTCAAATGAACGCCTATTGAAAATAGTTCACTCGTACACTACTCAAGAGTGCATGCACATACCAACATACCTATGTAAAATACACATAAGTATGTGTGAATGAGTGTATGTATATTTGTCACTTTTACTTTTGTTGCGTGTTTCGCTTTCTCATGGCATAATCAACACACAGAGGCCGGCAAGTGGTCTTAAGCTGATTAAAAATGCGGTCTTGGCTAAAAATAAACCTGTCAAGCAGTCAGGCGGGTGCTCCGTGCTGTAAGTTACCTATTTATACATATATATGTACATCCATACATACATACATATATACATAACTAGTTGAGAGTGCGTGTTTGTGTGACTGCGCACTTTAAATAGCTTATCAACGCCACCAACCGCACACTTAATATTGATTTTATTGCCTGGTTTTTTAATTGACGTTATACTGTATTTATAAATATGGCAGACGAGTAAGAATTATAAAAATCAGGAGTGCAAGTGGTGGCATAACTTACTGATTTGCATCTTTATTACTTGCCTACACATGGCTAAGGTGCGTTCAGACTTGGCAAGGAAAGGCAAGGAAAATGCTTTTCGAAACCATTCTGATGTGAGCAATTTTTTTACATGTGAGTAGCTGAAAAGTATAAGTAGTTTGAGTGAATTCTTTTACACTTTTCGATAGTCAATTTCAAATGGAAATTGGAGACAAAGGAAGGGAAAGGGAATTTTTGTAGTGATTGTACAGCATATTCGAGTTCTATGCTAAATTATGAGTAAAAATGTTGAACAAACTGCAAGGTGGCGCTAAATTAATTACCCTATCGAGTTTTTTCGTTTATTTTTTATAAAAATATAGTTCAATATACAATGTGGCGCAAAATTAATCACCCTATCGGAGAATTTATAATTTTTTGAAATCGCGTTGTACGTCAATCACATTTGACTCTTGTTAACTAGACAGCTCCAGTAAACAAACAGTCAAGCAATGGAGCGCTTAAAGGTTAGAATAAAGATTTTCATAACTCAAAATAAGCTTTTTATTTAGTAAAAAAAAATGGATGATTAATTTTGCGTCATCTTGTATATCCTAAAATCAAGTTTAAGCCTCATAATTTAAAAAAAAAAATAAATTTAATTTTTTTTAGTAGATAGTGATTGATTATTATTATTTTTATTATTAGGCCACTGCGCACTACAACCAAAAGGGACTGCTAAGATGCCCCATATTTTAAGGCTTTTTAAAAATTTTAGCGCATTCTGGGTTTTATTGTTCCATAACACGGTGCTACAAAATAAAAAAAATCGAAAGAACTCTTCAAGTGATATAGTGCACGTTTTAGGTCAAGACCAGTACAACACAAAACTGTGTTTAGAAAATTCAAAACACCCTAAAATTTTTTATTTATTTTTAAAAAACCGATTTATGGTGTTTTTGATGAAGTAAATATACATAACTAATCCATTTTCAACCGATTTTTTATTTCAATAAGGACTTGGGAAGGGGATTGTATGTGCGTTATGAATGTATACAATTCTAAGATTGAACGATTGACGTTCAAAAGAAATTTGCAGTAACAAGCTCTGTTTTTTGCAATTTTTTCACGTTTTTTTCAATGTGATGCAATTTTTCGGCCACTATTCTCCAACGGGGACCACCAATATATACATATTTTTAAACTCCAATAAAATGTGCTATTTTTCATCTTCATATATTGAAAACTGTAAAAGTTGCGATTCTTAAAAAAAAAGGTTTTTTTCCACATTTTAAAAAATCCAGCTGAACCGAGACTGCGAGAGAATACCGCATGACCGACAGTTCTTTACTGCTCATTGTGGCTAATTTGGAAAGACAACAATAAGTTTACATAACTATGAATACATCTAACATATCAAAACTCATTATAACCCAAGCTGACCTAAACCAAACTGACCAACCGAAGCTTGCATGACGTAGCAGAACCGTTTGCAATTTGCTGGTAAGCATGTACAATTTAAGAGTGTGAAAAGTGATCACTCTTGAATGATCAAGACCTATTAAAACTTAGCAATGAACAGGGAGAAAGATTTCAGCAAGACATATTGGCAATGGAAAGGCGTTTCGAAGGAAAAAACCAAATTAGAATGTCAAATTACTGCTGGTTACTTGTACGTGAAACAAATGATACGTTTTACAAACAAGTAAACATTTTTGATATTGTAATTTTAATTTTTGAATTAAAAGAGTAACTTTAATTTAATTTAATTTAAATCAAAAATGTTTCATTTTTTAACAGTATTTTATATTCAAACTAGCCACTCTTATATTATATAACATGGAAAAAACTCAGATCAGGTTGCGTTAGATTCGTTCAAGTTAATGAAGTTTGGTTAGGTTGGTTTTAGTTACGAATTTCCTGTAAGGTTATGTTATTTTGTGTTATGCTAGGTAAAGATACGTTACGTTTATTTGTAGATGTTTTGAATCGAGTACACATAGAAGTACAATGCAATCGGTTCAATTGTGTTACGTAGGGTTCTATTTAGTGAAGTGAGATTAGGATAAGTTATTCAAGGTTACGTCGAGTTTGGATAGGTTCGCATTACAAACTAAACAAAATGACTTCCTTTTGCAATGCAGAAAAACAGCACAATGGGTTCGATTGTCTCACATTGTGTACGGTTGGATTGATTTCGATAACGCTAGGTTAGGTGAGGTTTAGTTAGGTAATACTACGTCCGGGTAAGTCAGAAAATTGCAGAAGTAAGTCAGCAAATTGCGTTACTTTTTGCATCCTTTTTTTTGACGTCTGTTCAACTCGAGAATGTTCTGTTTTTATTTTATTTCTACAAAAACGTTCTTCACTTGGAAAATTTCTTAACAATTTGTATGAAATAATGCTTGCTAGATTCGGAATAGACACAGGTATGAGAAAATATACTTAATTATACACGTATCTCGCGAATAATAACGGAGAACCGCATTAAATTTGCAAATATGGAAGTAGTGAACAGAAACTTTCAGGTTACTGATTTCTTCGTTTTACAAAAAAATCCGTTACTTCGCCACATTTTGATCGATTTCTGAAATTAAATACTTTTACATTCGGAATAGACACAGCTATAATACTTCATACGAATAAATAAACCTTCGTTTCAATATTATCGACAATATCTCGTTAAACTCGGAAAAATGGGAAAAATTGACTACAATTTCAGTTTTGTGTTGAAAAATCAGTGGTTATTTTTGCTTGGTGTGAAAAACAGATGACATAGGTCTGAGGGACTCACATTTACCTCAATCGGTTTTTTAACGATAAATAAAAAATTTGAGGGTGTAAAAAATTGTTTGAACACGGTTCCGCTTCGTCCTCGGGCTAGATCTACAGTGCTCATCATGTCACTTCACACGGTGCTGTGTAATTTATTTGAATCCACGGCATTACCATCAAAGTGGGGTAGTGTCTTTCTGCCTGGCGCAGGATATTCTCAAGGAATATATTCTGAATTTTCAGTGTCTATTTCCGAGAATCGGTGGATGATTTTCTCAGAAAGATGAATTTTGTTTAAGTAATATCTCAGGCTACAGTGGCCTGTAAAGTCCTTGCCTTATGCCTTGGTCTTAAAAGTCTCAAGTCTACCCTGCTGAACAAAAGTAGCTTCGAAAGTAGTTCCTGTATCCGGCGTTAAGAATTATTTTGCTTGTCGCTGTGCTCAACGGTTCCCCAGTCGTCAACGAATGTCTTCTCCTCCCACTTTTTGAGAAATTCATTAATGTGGCCCTTTGTAAGTTCACACAAAAAGACTCAGAACCAATTGGTGGCATGTTTGCCCCTTTTTTTCCTAGATAGCCATTCCATTTCTCTCATATTCGTGTCCAGGAATCCAGCCTTTTAATACTGCGTTGAAGTTCCCTAACATCTAAGAAGGTTCAGGCAGTCATATATCATTTTTGAGATGATTATAGTTCATAGAAGGGCTTTACAAGTCTACTGACTATCTGAAAGTATGGAAATGTGGGCTCCCCTCAGTTTCCTATGGAGACCTTCCCTAACACATATCTCAATGGCATGTAATTCTGCCTGTAAGTTTGTTGGGTAAAAACCCATTGGAAACCATTTTTTGAATTTTCTATCTTACCATCTTCTAATTTCGACCGACCAGTAAACAATATCTTGGAGCCATCTTGATGGGTATAAAATCTTGGTTGATAAGTACAAAGTGTTTGTGGAGTCATTGAACAAAGTATTTTTTACTTGTGAATTTAGTGACCTGAGAATGTGTGTGGGAACCAATACTAGGCATTTAAGATATTTTTTTTTTGGAACAACGAATTCGTAATGAGCGAAAACTAGCAATGCCCAAACAAGAGACAGAAGAAGTACCTTCCGAAATACCAACGGTCTCAATGGGTTGTACTGATCCAACTGTTGAACTTGAATATGAACTGAATATGCATGGAAATTCAATGACTTTGCAATTGCAGCAGAGCCCCTGCTAAAAGGCGGTCGACATACTTCGAGATTCGACGCCTTCAACTTCGCTTAGATATGCTGTAGATTCGGAGTTTCAGACCGAGTGGCTTCAGCTTTAGTGACAGCCGCATGCAAAGATATTGAATTTACTTCTTTCCTTTCATGAAAAGATCGAAAATAAGTAGGAAAAGGCAAAAGTGCAGATATCATAGTTTTATGTATGGTAAATTCGAAATCAACGATCATGAAAACGTAATATTAACATGCATCGTGCTTATCGTTCTAGAGTTTATGTCATTGGAAGCAGTAACTACATAGCTCAAAACTTATGTAGTGCTGTAGTTGTCAAGATCTTTAATAATCAAATCCATAATCACGCGATATTGACAATTTCCGAGCCACGATGTTTTCCACCAACTACCTAGGTTTATATGAGTTTATACAGATCATGATTTATCTGGTTTCCGCTATACCGCATCCGGTGTAACTCAGGTTACTTTGGGCGATGATTTCTGAAAGAGGCTGCCAATTATTTGGTCATTGTTGCCGCAGAGTTCTGTAAGCAGTTCGCCATTTTCATTCATAATTCCCATACCGCATTTTCTCATGTCGTATTCGAGGGTAACCACAACCAAGCCAATTTTCGCATTCATATCTCCCAAAAGCACCCTGACCTCGTCATGTGGGTCATTACTAAATACGTAGCTTAGCTTACTGTAAAACATTTCTTTGTCTTTGTGGGTAGGCACATAGCTTCACTGTAGGCGCATAACATTGCACCACTGTTACATTTCCCACTTTTGCCGGCCTATAATAATCCTCTCATCAATTGGGTCCCATTTGATGAGTGCAACAACCTCAGTGATGCGGCTTAAAAAAATTCCAACACCGTGAGTATGAGGACCGTTGTTTCCTTGATTACCAGAAAACAGCAAAACTTGCCCCGATGGCAGTCTGTGCTCACCGAATACTTAAAAGATACTTCGCGACGAGAACTGAAATCGCTTCGGGAATATGGGTTTGAAAAAGGGTCTAATGGTTGACTATTTGTTGGCATAAGTTTATTACTATGTTTCGGAAAGAACCTATTTTGAGGGCGATGCAATAAAGTTGAATGAAAAATAAATATTTTTGTATTTTATTGAAAAATATCCGGCCTTTTTACGTTTTATTAAATCTAAAAATTCAAGCGCTGGAGTCTCTTCTGCGGTTCGTTTTAACGACTAATCTGCCAATTGTTTGCCAATTTTTTCGAATCTATTTTCACTAGTGATGATACATATTCGTTTTCTTCTTGTCATGCTAATCTACTTTCATCTTTGAATTTCGACTATTTAAACCTTGTTTATCTGGGCATTGAGAATGGGATTTTGGGTTTAAAAACTTTTTCGCAGACTGATATTGTTATTCCTCTCAAGCTAATTTTTAATAAATTTCCATCTTCTGCAGTTTTTATCAACGATTAGGAAATCACAAGCTTTTTCCTAAAATATTGAACCGTCTTCTATCCAGAGCCACACACCGGCATAGAAAGTGTTCTATAGTCTCTTCTTCTTCAATGTCGTCACAGCTTCTGCAATAGTCGTTATAGGGCGCTCCCAGTCTACTGACATGCCTGCCAATCAGACAATGCCCTGTTAGGACCCCGTAAAGATTTCTCATGTTTTTCCCGTTTAGTTTCAACAGTCGGCTTGTGCGGCCCATAGCCTGTTGGCAGCACTGATAGTGTGTTTGTCTATAAGCATTTTACAAGTTGCTAAAGGTATAGGTATGTTCGCTTTGTCTGGTTGGATCGGTAATGTGATACCCAATTTTGCTAGTTCATCTGCTTTGCTTTTACCTTCTATGTCTCTCAGACCCCTTTAGGTTTATTACAAAGTACTGTGATTCGTAAGTCGCTATATTCTTTTACTGTCTTCGAGCTAATATTAGGCGATTGTAAAGCTTTCAGGGCCGATTGGCTATCTGAATATATGTTTATATCTTTTGTTGTGAGGACACTTTTATTTAGGGCTAGCAGGCCTTCTCTGATAGGCAATATTTCAGCTTGAAATACGCTGCAGTGATCCGGTAACCGGAATAAGATGTTGGCATTCATTCCTTCAGAATGAAGACCTCCGCCTACTTAATCATTTAGCGTGGAACCATCAGTATAGATGCTGATTCCGCTTTTACTGTCCATTATCCCATTGTCCCAATCCTCTCTCGTTGGGAAAGTTGTGGTAAAGGATGTGTTTAAATGCACCTAGCTACAGAAGTCTGTCATTTGATGTAGGAAGGGGTATTCGTCTAGTATTCTTGCGTGATCTCTTCTGTTAGTGGCTAAGTTGAAAGATTCTCTTAACCTAAGTTCCGATTTCGCGGCTTTACTTTATCTATTATTCATTTTCCATAGCTCAGCGTTTTTTTGTACTTCCAATGCATGAATTTTTTACGCCTTTGATTTTATTCAGGTCTTCATTTACTTAAAACCAATTCTAAACTGTCATAATCATAACTAGAAATTTCTTCCATTGACGTGAATCGTAAACATTTACATAGATGGATAAGCTGAGATTAGGGAATGGCTTCCACATGCAGAATGCATTTCAGGATATGCGAAAACATCATCGCTCACTTAAGTGTCACGCGTGTTTGCACAAGCTTTCAGTGTGTGATGCAGATTCTTACGTACTTATAGAATTCACTCATCTGTAAATTTACTATTTCACACACACACACACATACACACATACATACATATATGTATATAAATATATATTACTATATACATTTAAAGACATACAGTTACACTATTAAAGAATTTTTCGAAAGCCAAATGACTGCTCTTGGTTGTTTTAACTCAGACTACCAAATTCGCCCTGTTCCTTTAAAATTCCCTTGAGTACTTTTAAATTGTAGGTAATTAAATAGCCGCTAGTTCTGCGAGAGTAAGTTTTTGTTTTGTAAGGAGTTTAATCACAGCTTAGTATTCTACTTTCTTCAACATTGCCGCATGAGTCATTAGGTTCTCTTTTCAGCCAGGTTTCATCATTAGAATCATTGTTTCTTTGAATCCCTAGCGGGACATAGGACACCAGCGAACCCTACGCGTCATATCGTCCGATGACTGGACAACGCCGTCACCTGCTTCCACCTTAACCCGAGTTGAGCTGTCTCGCGACCCACACTTCTTTTCTAGGTTCCGCTAGGTCTGCCATGTGCTTTTCCGCTCGCTGTGAGTGGGTTCCATTCCATTGCCTTCTTTGCTAAAGTCTTCCTACCGTTTTCCTTGCGGGAAGTGTGATCAATCCATTTCCATTTCTGCCTTCTAATCCAAATGACTAGCGGCTTCATTTGCTTTTTCGAGCAATTCCTTGTTTGACCTTATTTTCGACCAGACAATTGAGGAATATAATCCTTAGACAGCAGTTGACAAAAACTTGTAAGCGACTGGCTTAGGTAGAGCTACTGCACAGCAGTACCTAGTACGTAGTACTACCAACTTTACCCCGCCTCCGACCGGAAAATGGCTTTCGTTCAAGAGCTTTTTCGTGGCCGCAGTACACTCGAAGGTTTGCTATTGCCTGCCGAGGAGCGACCGCTACAAGAAATAACTTTTTCTATTAATTGGTGGTTCATACGCGAGGTTTCGAGTCTGTGAACATGTGAATGGTAGCCGCTCAGCAACGCATTCGCCTACGGTTTACTATTAATGACTGTAATTACGTGAAATTTTGTACTTAAACCCATTCACTATTTGTTAAACCTATAAATTACCCACCTCTCTAGTACGAGGGTCGTATGAAAAGTCATAAAGATAGCACTACTGGGATGACGTGTCGAGGTTATGCTTAGATAGTAGCAGCTCTTGTCAGAGCGCACACCAAGCCAGGTTGGTCTATTGCTTTGTGCTTGGCATTCCTTTGAATCGAGGATATCGAGTGTTTTCCTTTTCTCCTTTCAGTTGTGGTGGAAAAATTGATGGGAATAGGGTATCAACTCGTTTCACTTGCCCCCTATTCTCCAAAGTTGGCTATCTCGGATCTCGTGGACCATTGTTTGTGCCCTAATTGCAGAAATAGCTGACCGGAAAAATATTTTTGATTGTAGAAACGAATTTCTATTTTTTCAGACTTGGACAAATCCTATTATTCGGAAAAACAAATTAGAACAGCGTTGGACGATGTGTGGTGTATGTTAAAGGAGATTATGTTGAAAAATAAAAACGGGTTTTCCTCCACAACTAAGTAGTTTCTACTTTTACACGGACTTTTCAAACTACCCTCGTAAATTATCCCAATATCGAAAATACATTGAAAACCCCTCGTTGCCACACCATTTACCAACACATATGCCATTATATGTAACGCATTGTAAATATTTGTAAAATTTTTCCATTTCATCAGCTCACCCAGGGAATGGAATTTTAAAGAAATAAATTATAAATCAGTAAAATAAATTGACCATTAAATTTGTCCTTGTAACGCAAACAAAAGTGTTTCTTTTACGGCTGCGATGAGCAGCAGACACGTGACGCAGAAAATGCCACAGATGGGGCGGAAGCCGATGGTGGAGTAAAAGGCGGAAAGTAAACCGTAGAGAGGGCAACACAATTCAATTTTCACAAAAATGTGCAGACCATCAAATGGGAAACTATTACAAATGCTACTTGCATAGCTGAGAATGAAAGTTGCTGGCATGAATACTTAAGTGCGAAAGTGAGAAAGACACGACAGAGGCGAAGCGCACAACGAAGGACGGAGGCGTATAACAAATTGGAGGCGAAACGTCTGCCAGCTTCTGACGCCAACATCCAGTCTATCCATGGCTAGGAGTTATGAAAGGAATGAATTTTTCTCAATGAAAATATGAAAATCGGTATTGGCAAAAGACTGACGAAATGTAAGGAAAAGGAAGAAACCAAAGTGTGAGTCAAGTGAATGGAATTGAATGGCAAATGAATGGAAATTTCATAACTATTAAAAATTGGGTATCATATTCACAGGCAATGAATAGGAACAAAAACAAAAAGAACTGAGAGTGCGAGTGTTAAAAAGTAGAATATCTGTGCCAAGCTCATTGCAGCTGGAATTTATCGCCTCCTTCAGCGCATCTCATTGCGCATCCGTTGGGTGAGGCGTTGGCGACATTGACATTGCCGCTTTGTGGCAAGTCAGTGTATTTGTACTTGGCTGGTTGCGTATTGCGATTTTTTGGCTCGTTGTCAAGATTTCGCCTAAGCGGAAATTCAAAGCTGTGGGCAATAACAAATTATTCGCAGATATAAAAATAGTTAACGAAAAAAAAACAAACAATGACGTAAAGTATGATGTCAGAATATTTGAGCATATGTGTATGTGTATGTGGTATGTGTGCACAATTTTTGTGGGCGATAAGATAATACAAGGTCGCGCAAAATTAATCACTCTATCGAAAGATTTATAATTTTTACAAATGGCGTCGCACGTCAATCATATTTGACACTTGTGAATTAGACAGCTGCAGCACACAAACAGACACAGTTTTTTGGATCGCCTCGATGGAGTCGAAACGCCTCCCCTTCAGCTTTCTTTTCAGGCGCGGGAACAAGAAGAAGTCCGGAGGGGACAGGTCTGGGCTGTAGGGAGGGTGGGGAAGCACCGGAACCCCCATCTTGGCCAATGCAGAGGTGCAGAGGAAGGCGGTGTGCGCCAGCGCATTGGCGTGATGAAGGGTCCAGTTGTTGATGAGGTCGGGCCGAACCCGGGCGACGCAGTTTTTCAGCCGAAGGAACACTTCTTTGTGAAATGCCGCGTTTACAGTGCTTCCTGGAGGTACAAACTCCATGTGGACGATGCTTCGAGAGTCGAAAAAGATGATCAGCTCCATTTTCGCCACTGCAAAATCCTAACACACTTTTGAAACAGCTTTCAAGCGCGGAGCGATGTTGACTGCACCGCTGTTGCCAGCGAACTGGGACCGGTTTCTAGTGGAAGGAGAAGATCCAACGATCATTTTCCCCCACCAGCCGATTCGGTTGATCACTTGGCAGATGCTCCGCGCAGGAAGGCTCATTACTTTTCAATCAAACCCTGTAGATTTCCTGCTTTTGAACGAGAAAACTACAGTTTGGCGAAGGTTCTTCGTAAAAAGCGAACTAAAAAAATATAAACAATTGGCGCGTATACCCTGGCTGCGTGTTTGGCAGAGCTCCTCCTCCTATTTGTGGCGCGCGTCTTATTGTTGTTCGTTCCACAAATGGAGGGACCTACAGTTTCAAGCCGACACCGAACGGCAGATATTTTTTTAGGACGAGCTTTTTTCATGGCAGAGATTTGCAATTGCCTGCCGAGGGCTAGAAAAAGGGCTAAAAAATCGTACACAATCATATTTGAAGCGTAGAGCTTTGCCTGCGCATTTCTTCGTAGAAAGACAAATAGGACACGACTTTTCAGAACTAATTAAGAGGCCCGAACAAGTTACATAACCTTAGACTGGGTTCCGTTGCGTGTGTGATTTTCAGATAACGAAAAGGACTGCCTGTCTTGCAAAGCGTAAAGCACAAGGGGGCCTGCCGGCTTCAGCGTATTTTTGCTCTACATGCAAGGCATACAGCGCTGAACCAAAAATTATAGAGTACGAGATTTAGACATCCGAAGTAGAATTTGGTTTTTTTACATGGAAAGAGCATCGAAAGCTTTTACCCAATTAGTGTTGCACTTTAATCCGAATTAAATCTCCCACCGTCAATGTATTGATCCTCTCTCGGAACTACTGTTCAGTATTAAATCGTGAGAAGACGGTTGAGCATTAGGCAATACGTCAGTTACTCTTCACATGCAGTCCATCAAAAGTTGCTTGTACTTTAATCTTCACACAGTTTTGTCTACTTCCGAAGAAAACCAATCGAGTTTTGCCTGTCCACCTTCTCTCACCATACTTGTCTCATGTCGGCTTAAGAGTCCACTTCTTTGTCAAGTTTCGACTGATTCCGTAGTATTTGAAGTAGAATTGTAAGAGTAACTTTGGCTGCTTCATGATAGGGATCTTGACAGCATAATTTTGTGCGAGCTCATTTCACACACATTCTTATGGTCTTCCAATCGGTCGTTGTTCAGACGACAAAGTAGTTATATTGAATTTTTCTTATATGACCAACACAATTTCAGTTTCTACCGACCTCTGTTGTAAACGAGCCGCTGTCATCTCACTTATCACGCCAGACAATCAGCTGATTGCTTCAAATTCCGCTGAGGATAGGAGGACGATGGTAAGGACGCACTACGCAATGAACTACAGATTATGTAGGCTGGTAGAGCAATCCGCTGACATATCCTATGTGATTGCTCACGGTTTATATTATTATGCATTCAGTGAATTGGCTATACAACACGAATTGTCTTTCGCACCATGCACTGAATTATGGCTATGAGTGGAGTGCTGTTCAAGGTGTAACTATAACTAAAGCCAGTTAACTTAATGTAATCGGAAGCTAGATCGTATCCTCCGCTGATTAACTCTTTATTGTATAAGAAATCTTAGGAGTATTCATGAAAGTTTGAATGAAAGTTTGAAGTATCTCAAAATTCTTGTACATTTTTGATAATTTTTGGCTTAATCTTCAAAATAATAGCCATCACTAGCGACACTGTTTTCACATCTCTCAGGCAATTTGTGGATGCCGCGCCAAAAAAATTGGCCGTCTTTGGCCGCAAACCAATCATCGAGCCATTTTTTGGCTTCTTCGGGAGAATTGAAGCGCTGCACGGAAAGTGCGTGGCCCATCGATGCAAACAAATGATAATCGGAAGGCGCCAAGTCTGGTGAGTAAGCCGCATGCACCAGCTGTTCCCAATCGACGCCTCCACCAATTCCCGGGTCGCTCTGGTTCGATGTGGGGGTGCATTGTCATCAAGTCAGTTCAAGCGGCACCCATCTTCCCACCTTTAAAATCATGCCCATGTCTTTCAAACGTTTGGAAATGGTTTTTTGGGTCACTCCCAACTGCTCTGCCATCATTTCTTGCGTTTGACCATCATCTCCATCCAACAATGCTTGCAATTCGGCGTCCTCAAACTTTTTCGGTGGCCGGCCACGGTCCTCGTTCTCCCCGCTAAAATCACCACTTCGGAATTTTTCAAACCATCTGAAGCACTGTGTTCTACTTAGAGCATGTCCACCATAAGCTTCTATAAGCATTTGATGAGCTTGAGAAGCGTTTTTCTTCAATTGATAACAGAAAATCAACTATGTCCGCAAATCGTAGTTTGAAGGCACGAAATTCTACATTTTTAAGAGCGACAAAATGCATTAAATGTTGTTGACAGATGACAGACGACATCTAGGGATCTGATAGTTGAAAGTCTCATTTCATAGGTATATAATTTCTGGGGTGTAAATGAGTTTTGAAGTGATTAAAGAAAAAAAATTGTGATAATTTTTTTGGTAAATATTAAAAAACAAGTGCACTCTGAAAACCTTCTTACACAAATCTGTGCGAAAATTTGTTTTTTTTTTGTTTTTAATTTCTTGCAGGTCCTCACATGTGACAGTAACGATTCAAAGCTTATTATAATGAAGTAAATATTTTGTAAGTAAACCAAGAATAAATTGAAAAAAATGCTTACATACGTAGTAAAGACTTTACTCGAGGTGACACACACACGCGCATACGCACTCAAATCTGTAGAACAAAGTGTTCTGAAAGTGCCTTTGTTAGACTGCGTGTTTGTGTGTGTTTTTGGGACGAAAAATTAGGCACATTTCGCCATTCAAGTATTCCCATCGAATACATAACAATAGGAATAAAGAGTCATCAATACGAGTAGCGGCTTCTATCGAGTGTCGAGGTCAAATTTAATCACCAAAGATACGCAGATGCGCAAAACTTTGACTTGGAGATGAAGGAAATGAGAGAGAGCGAATTGCAAAAGCAGCTTAGGAAGCGGTACCTCATGGTTCATATTTATTTTTATAGCTATGTAATTGTATATATAATTTTACACCGCACGCAGATATAGGGTAAAACGAAGCCTAATGAGCTGAAGAAATTGCCCATTCTATAGAGAGAGAGAGAAACGCCTTTAACCCTGGATGGTTACTCTTCATTTTAGTACATTAAGGATACTCTTCGTCGGATCGGCGACCTATTTTTTATGAAGATTCTAGAAAAATACTTTTTAAAAATAAAAATAAGAAAACTCTTTTTTTAGTTGCATTTTTTATTTAAAACAATGAAAAAAAATTAAATACAAAAATAAATAGTCTTTTTCTCTCTTAAATTCAATATGAGTTTGTACTCTTTTTTTTGGTCTTTTAAAAATAATTAACTTTTTATAAAAACAAAAACTAACAAATAAAAATAAAAGTTGCTTTTTTCATATACAACATTTAAAGAAAATAAATCAAATAATATAATATAAAAAAGTTTTTTTAGTAAATAGCCTTTTCTCTACATGAGACACAAAGTTCAACTTTGTGTTCACCCACCACAAATACTTTTTTTGCATATATTGCACGTGGCTTTTGTCATTCTTCGTTTGCTACTCGGACAGAAGTGACAAATTCTACGTTTTTTTGGTCCTTTATCAGCGTTGTCAATGCCTTCCTGCGGATTAGGTATTATATTTTCAATACTCTCCTTAATTGAGGTCTGCAAGGTAGGTTTCTCATGTCTGTCTCTTAAAAAGGGAACCACTAGAGATTCATGAAGATCTTTCAGGTACTGTCGTCGGTTTTTGGGTTTTTGATTTCTATGCAGCATATTGTGTGTATATATGACGTAGCTGTTCACAAAAGTGATATTTAAAATTCCAAAAAATAGGCACATTGGCCACCTGTTGGTTTTTCGAGAACACGAGACAACACTGCACATTTGGTCTAGAGTATCGACACCGCCTTTAGTCTGATTATAAAATTCTACCATGTGTGGCTTTCCGGTTTTCATATTTATTGTTCCTTCTTCATTGCAGCTGGATAAAAGATATACAAATTTATTTGGTTTTGGCTTGTACGATAATAAAGTCAGTTCATTGTCGTAACAAAACATGGATGTTCCGGCTTTCCGTCCTTTAACGTTGCCCATTTCCTTCGGTATTTCTCTTTTATTCGACCGTAAAGTGCCAATAATTGTCAATTTATAGGGTTCGGAAAGCAGAGATTTGGCAAGGGGAACTGATGTGAACCAGGTATCCATTGTTATGTTGCGATTCGTTCCATGGACAGTTTTCGTCAGTTCTTTTACATAGTACTCTCCAAGAGAAATTGCTGTTGGATTAGAGCCTTTCCCCAGATATGGGCTAGCATCTACCATATATTTTGTACCACTATCGCATAACATTACTAATTTTAACCCAAACTTAGCTGGCTTATTTGGGATATACATGCGAAAGGGGCAATGTCCTCTGAAAGCCAGTAGCTGTTCATCAATTGTCAAGTACAAACCGGAGACGTAGTTTTGGCGGCATTTTTGGATGAAAAGATCCCAAACCTTTCTTATAGGAGCAAATTTGTCATTTATCAGTCTCAATCTGACACTTTTGTCATCAAAGCGAAGACACGACATCAAAAATTTAAAGCGAAATTTACCCATAGTAGCCAAGTAGCGCGAACCACAATAAGTAGGATCAAAAAGTTCGTCTGTTGTAAGGTGATTATCCTTCTTAATAGCCGTAAGAACTAGGAGTCCTAGTAGCGCATATATCTCAGATAAATCAGTAGGACCCATTTGCGAATTAGATTTCTGACGATTCTGTATTTCGACATTTGTCCACTGCACAATCTCATCAACAATTTCAGAAGTGGTGAATAATTTAAAACATTCAAGAGGATCTACTACTCCTTTGCATTCACGAGACGAGCCTCTAGCTTTGTGCACGTAGTTCATAGCCCGATGATGTGATTTTCCTTTTTTAGTGGACCATTTATGAAAATTTTTCCCGCGCAGAATTGTTTTTGAAAAGTCAATTACATTCGTTCTTGAGCGAAGCATATTTAGCGGAATATCATCTTCATCGGAAAGTTCTTCTTCAGAAAACTCAGACGATAGTGAAACGTCATCTCCAGCAACTGGTGCCTGCTCTTCTTCATTGTTTTCGCCACCTTGATTGCTATCGTCATCTTCCTCTGAACTACCCAAGAAATTGAAATCGTCGTCACAATTTTGCAAAAACCTCTCGATATCAGCTTCAGTTAGTACTTTCTTAGAACTCATTTTTTGCTCTAATTAAATAAAAAGTTTAAAATATTTAACATAAAAAATAATAAACTGCTTGAAAATAAATAATTTTTAATAATACTAATACAAAACTATTAAACAAAACATCAAAATATAACAATAAATTTATTACACTGTGAGAGCAAAAAGTCACAGTAAAGTTACTCTTCGTCATTGTGACGAGTACACACCTGTAAATTTCAGCTTGAACAAAATAAATATACAGCATGCGTCCGCTCACTGCAAGCTTTAGTTACCAACTGACGTTGTTGACAAAAAGAGCGTAATTAGAACACACATAATAAAGTTATGCAGTGAAGAGTAAACGAGTCTCGTCGATTCGACGAAGAGTAACCATCCAGGGTTAATTAAATCATCGAATGGCTAACGAAAATTGTTCGTGAGATGAAAAGTTAGTGTTTCGTAATCGCAGAGAGTAAATATTGTATAAAACACTAAACGCTAATAGAAAAACATAGTTCACATAATTTTTTAATATTTTGTAAAAATTTCATATTCTTTAAAATTGCAACTGTCAAACAAAATTTTATGTACAGTTAGTAACAGAAGTAAGTATACACCGGACACGTTTTCAATTTTCAGTTTTTTTAAATCATCAGAAAGCTCTTTTCCTCTTGGGGCCATTACTAAAAATGTCGCAAAAATTAATACAAAACGTACTTCCATAAATTTTTATACTCACTTTAATTATTTTCTTTTAATAGCTTTAACTTTTTTAATCAATGCGTAAAAATAAATGTTATGCTAACTGAACAATCGTTTGCTGTATACTAACTTTTGTGACATAAATTTCGCTGGCATCAAAGACAAAGCAAAGCGTGGATAACGGTACCTAAGATTTACAGCTTAGTAAAGGCGCATATGAAAGCTTATCCCAGCACACAATTACCATGTGTAAAATATTTGGATGACATATTAAGGAAAACGTTAGCGTCAAACAATTCCATAAATCAGGCTCCTGTATACTTATTTATGTTACTAACTGTATGTATGTACATAGTTAGAATGAATTTTTCAATAAAAATGTTTTTAGTAATTAAAACTAAATTGTTTCAAGCTACCATATAAGAGATAAAGGGTAAATATGATATAACATTTAAAAAAAAATCCACAAATGTTTTTATAATTGTAAAACTTTCTAATCAGAATTTAAATTTAACTTAAAGTTGAAATTTTGTATAAAATTAAAAAAAAAATCCCAAAAACTTTTTTAAAAAAATTTTCAAATTTTCTAATCGGAATGTTCGAGTATGCAGTTTTATAGCTCGAAAACATTGAGTTTTTGTTTGTTAAGAGTCTTTAAGGCCGGCGGGCCAATTAGATGCCCTAAATTCAGTAGTTTTCGCGAAGCGTTGTAGGATGAGAAAAAAAACAATTAGCCAAATGAAGTTTTGGGGATAGTTTAATATATATTTGAACTAAAAAAAACAATTTGTACAATCTCCAACAATATATTGTAAGCCGAGTTATCAATAGATTCCCAGAGCGCCTTGCCACTGAAGTATCCAACTTGTGTACAAAATACAACTTGCAATTTTCATCTCAAAACAAAAAAAAAAAAAAGATTATTAATTTTGATGTAATTATCTTCGATGTGAACTAAGAAAATTGGAAGAAACACGTAAAATTCGAATTTTTGGGGAAGGTAGAAAAAAAAGTGGTTTTTCAAGGAAAAAAAAAAACTCTTCAACTGGGTAAAAAACTCGCTTAAAAAAAGTTTTTGGATGTTTTTTTTAGTTCACATAGAAGAGAAAACAATACTGAAGATAACGCAGTTTGAATGAAATGGATAGCTCGTTTAGTTTTTTTGCAATCGTGTACATAAATTAGGTAAAATCGTGAAAATGAAAAGCCGAGAAAACGCGCTTCAAAGTTTCAAAGTAAGCGCACGGTTGCTCGACGCCGCACTACGCTCGGCTCTGTAGCTCTGCAAATACTTGGAATTTAACTCTGAAAATTTGTGTCTCATGTTCTTGAATATCTAAGCTATTGATTTCAGGAAAAAAAAAAAAATCGATTTTTTTGACCTTGTAATTGGCCCGCCGGCCTTAAGTGTGGGTTTTAAAGTGTTCGTGCTGACACTTTGAATTTTTCTGTAAATTTTCTTTTTGCAATTTTCATCAGCAAATTATCTTTGTATTGTCAGCATCTTAGCTCTACCGGCCACGGCTATGTACTTCAAATTCAAGTAAAATTTTTTTTCAGAGACCTACTTGCTGTTTATTTCCCTGAGAAAGCTTGAACTTACTTACGGTTTTATTACATACATACATAATTCTTTCTTCTTTCCGCATGACCAAATTTTACTCCAGTGTGGCGTTAAATATTTTAGCTATCAGATACCATCAAAAATGCTGTTAAAAAGTTGTTAAAAACTTATAACTGCTTTTATTTTTATGTTGAGTACTGTATTTTGCGTATAACACATGTACAAAATTACTCACCCATATCTGAGCACTCACTTTAGTACGCATATACCAGTATAAGTATGCATTACACAATCACATTGATGGCGCATCATTTCGTCATTTCCATCATATTTGCCAATTTTGCCCAATAAGTGAAAAGCCATCGATTACAAAAGTAGCGAGCGCAAGAACAAGAGGAAAGATATAATCAAAAGATGTATACAAAGGATATAAAAGGTCCTTAGAATTAGCATGAGAAAGAGTGTGGCTGAAGATGTATATTCATATACACTTGTGGTCAAATAATTGATACTCTTCATCTCTTTATAATTTTCGTAATATTTTCATAATCGAATTTTTCGTAATTTATATATATTTATTTATTTTACGAAAACGAAGTTTTGTTATATAGTAATAACCTTATAAATCAAAGTTCCAAACTTTTCCAAAATTTTCTATTTTTTAACAAGAATTTCTAAAAAAACTTTTGGGTGTGCAATTTTATAGTCCATGCAATTTTACTAGGAGAAAGTAAAGATTTAAAATAAGTCGAAAATCACATTGATTTTTCAAATTTTTTTTTGGTATGGAGCTCAGTATTTTCTTTAGCATAAAATACTTCTGAAGAAGACTTTTTTTCAAAAGTCAACACTATTTTTGAACGATTTTATAATTACACTTTTTGCACTCAAATTTAATGAGCTATACTCGCAAAACTGCGACCCCAGGAGTTTTCTAAAAATTCTGATTAAAAAGCTGAAAAATTTCATGGTAATCTCTCTTAATTTGTTACATTTTTGTGAATTTTGTAAAAAATTTGGAATTTCGATTTATAAGGTGTTTATTATAAGGCGGTGGAAATCCTGTTCTGTTTTTCAAAAACTTTCTTTTAACTAAAGGGTGATTAAATTTCAAAGGCCGATGTTGAATGTGAACCATACCTAAACGTCAACGACACCGTTCGACTTCTTTCTTTGGGGTTATTTGAAAGAAAAGGTGTACGTCGATAATCCAGCAACAATTCAAGAGCTAAAGGATGAGATAATTCGGCGCATTAACGGCATAGAACCTCAATTATGCTTCAGCGTCATCGAAAATTTGGACCATCGGATGAAGGTGTGTCGCCGAAGCCATACGCAATTGAGCCATACCATTATTATCATAATAAAGAGAAATGACAATAATTTCCTAAAAAAATTGTATTTTATTCAAAATCAACACCAGCCCTTGAAACTTAGCCACCCTTTACAAACAAAAACAAAAAATTATTTTAAGTGATGAAAAACTTTATTCGTTCGACGCCGTTTGTGAAAATTATTAATCTTCCAATAAGTTGCTTAATTTTACGCCACCTTGGGGTTGGGTACGTAATGCTGTATGATACAATATTCTGTTTACAAAATGCTGTATACAAAATTCTGTATTTCAAAATTCTGTAAAAAATATTCTGTATTGCCGAAATGCTGTATTGACGAAATTTTGTATTGACAAAATTCTGTATTGACGAAATGCTGTAAGTAAATGATAAGAAATTCAACAAATTTTATAAAAAAAGTGCGCACTTTTTTTCTTCAGTTTTAGTAGAATCCACCGTATTTTTGCGTAGAACTTCTTTTCGCGTGGGCGGCCTTCGGTCGCGCTTCAAAAAAATAACCCTCATCAGTCCAACTCCGGCTGCGCAATCCACCGTATTTTTGCGAAGAACTCCTTTTTTCGTTGACTTTTGTCAACACAAAATTTTTTCAATACAGAATTTTGTTAATACAGAATTTCGTCAGTACAGAATTTCGTCAATACAGCATTTCGGCAATACACAATTTTGTCAATACAGAATATTTTTAAGACAGTACAGAATTTTGTTTTTACAGAATTTTGTAAATACAGAATTCTGTAAATACAAAATTTAGTCACTGCAGAATTTTGTTTCGTTAATTTACAGTATTTCGTACCAAAAGAATTTTGATATACAGCATTTTGTAGGGATCCCGCCACCTTGTATAGCGAGCTATATTTTGAGAAAAAATTAACGAAAGAAATCTGATAGGGTGACTAATTTTGCTCCATCTTGTCTAATGAATTAAATTTTTATAAAATATAAACGAAAACAAAACCAGATAGAGGGTTTAAGTTTACGCCACCTTGTATAATGAATTAAATTTTTATAAAAAATAAACAAAAAAAATTTTATAGCGTGACTTATTGTGCCCCACCTTGTATAATGAATTATATTTTTATAAAAGAGTAAATGGAAAAAACGATAGGAGGATTAATTTTGCGCCACCTTGAATAATGAACAATATTTTTATGAAAAACAAACGAAAAAAATCCGATGGGGTGACCAATTTTGCGCCACCTTGTAAAGGGTGTTTTTTTAGAGGTTAGGTTTTCAAGTTGGCACTACTTTTTTCGTAGATGGTCTTTTTGACAGCTGTCACTTGATTTATGCTCAGTTTGGTTTGCCATTTCATAATGAATAGACTTACACCTGAACAACGTTTGCAAATCGTGCAAATTTGGGCCCAAAACGAAATGGCCACCGATCCCGATTTTCACAAGAAAATTTTGTTCAGCGATGAAGCTCACTTTTAGTTGAATGGGTATGTCAATAAGCAAAATTGTCGCATTTGGAGTGAACATAATCCACAAGCCATTGCTGAGACGCCGTTACATCCTCAAAAAGTCACTGTTTGGTGTGCTCTATGGGCAGAGGGAATCATTGGTCCACATTTCTTTAAAAATGAAGCCGGCCATAATGTTACAGTCAATGGAGAGCGCCATAGAGCCATGATTAATGACTTTTTCGTACCTGAATTGGACGATGTTGATGTGGACGACCTTTGGTTCCAACAAGACGGCGCTACATGCCATACAGCCAACGCAACAATCGATTTATTGAAGGAAACTTTTGGTGAGCGCATTATCTCGCGCCGTGGATCTGTGGCGTGGCCTCCAAGATCGTGCGATATAACACCGCTGGACTATTTCTTGTGGGGCTATGTGAAGTCGCTTGTCTACGCAGATAAGCCCGAGACGATTGACATCTTGGAAGAGAATATTCGGCGCGTTATTGCTGACATACGGCCCCAATTGCTGCAAAAAGTGGTCGAAAATTGGGCCTCTCGGCTGGAATTTATTCGAGCCAGCCGCGGCGGCCACTTGCCCGAAATCATTTTTAAAACATAATGGCAAACCCTTATCTTCATAATAAAGCTAAATTCTTGGCATTAACATTAAATTATATACGTTTTATTTCATCTTGAAAACCTAACCTCTAAAAAAAACACCCTATATAATGAATTATATTTTTATAAAAAGTAAAGGGAAAAAATCCGATACGGTAATTCATTTTGCGTCACCTTGTATAAAGAACTATATTTTTATAAAAAGTGTACATATGTAAATATCGAATAGGGTGGTTAATTTTGCGCCACCTTGCATAATTAATTATATTTTCATATAATGTGAATGAAAAAAATTCCGATAGGGTGATTACCTTTGCGCCACCTTGTATAGGGAACTATATTTTTATAACAAATAAACGAAAAATATTTAGCATTATAAAATTGCTCAAAATTGTGAAAAGGTGAAGCGACTTATTTAAGTGACCACCATTGTACTTGTGCATACACGCAGGAACTGCTACAGGCAGCAGCAGCAGCAACTTTGTGGATTATTGAATAAAAAGCCATATTTGTACATATGCAAAATGTTCTATAAACTAGGCAGCATAGCAGCGGACTCAACAGAAAAAAATAAATAAAAAATAATAATAAAAAAATATATCGTTTTTCCATATCTTTGCAACTTGTTTTCATATTTATTTATATTTTTGTTTTTTGCATATCACACAATTCGCTAAGATTTATGTCACAGACTGTGAGCGCACACGCACCTTGCTTGAGATATTCCCATATAAGCGCATTTTGACACCAACTCGCCTACGCTCACACAGCCACATACACACGCCCACGTACACATCTGAACTTATGCACTCTCACCTCATGTGAGGACATTGCTTTCATTTCTATTTTCATTTCAGTTCGGTGATGTCGTCATCATTATTTCATTATCATATAACAAGGCTGCCGCCTAGCCGACACTCATATAGAGGTTACCACCTACACATACACAAATTCACAAATACTAGAACACAAATACACACACACAACCGCCGAATTACAGTGTTTATGCATCTACTACTACTCGTATTAAAAAAAAAACTAAAAAAAGTTCCTCGTTCTTTACCGCCCATTCCAAATACTTCCTGCCTCTCTCTTTTCCTCCTCTCGTTTTATATGCTACAATAGTTTCTCATAGTTCGTGTTTTTTTGTTGTTGGTACATACCATATATTATATGGATGCCGTGGCCAGAAAATGTTTGTGATTCATGTTCAAAAGTTCAGAGTGTGTAAGATGTGGCAGGAGTCCACTTGTCCTCGGAGGAGCACAAATCCGCCGTTTTAATTCTTTTAAGTGAATCATTCTGCCTTGGCGTTGCAGAGTGGGGGTATTGCAAAAACTTAAGTCCCACTTAGCAGAAATACCTCGCACCATATTAAGTATCTAAAGCATATTCGAAGGATCATTAGATGGATATGAAGGATTGCTCGTGGGAAAGTTTAAGAGAAGAACACAGTTACTTGTGTAAATATTTAGAATTATCTAATATTTTGATGTTGAGTTTGGGAAGAATAGTCGAGCGTTTTTCGATAAATTCGAAAGTTTTTAATATTAAATTGATTACTGAATGAGTAGACACAAATCATTTTTTGAGTAATCAAAGAAAGGGAAATTTGTAATGAAGATATAAACGAATTCTGACTAATCGACAAGATTCACATACTCAGATTGGATCTACTAAAACTATGACAAATTCTAGGTCAAGGAGAAGCGACATAAAAATTTGTTCATTTATTGCGGTGTAGTGACTGGCTTAGATTAGAACCAAGAATGATAGAGTACAAGATGGAACCTATCTGAGCGGAATTTTGGGAGTAATTTTTATGTAACATCTTTACTGGTATAAAAAACACGAACAAGAATGCAAGAAGAAGAAGAAAATATGCAAGGAACACGAACGAACAAATTGCTATCCTCACAATCACCAATTGCATAATTATGACGTCACACACACAGCGATTCTATGAAATACACCGAGAGCGCATTAGCGGTATGTGATGGGCACAGAGCTTAAGGTAACACATACGAGTATAAGCTTTTCGGTTTTTTGTTTTTGTTTTTGGTGTCGGGACAACTAGCAAGTGCAGCACTTAGACATTAATTAAGTCCATTGTACTAAACTTGGATTCCCTTTTAATTTTCTTTAAATCTGAGTAGATCTTGTGGTGCCAAGGAGCCAAGATGGTCCCTTCTTAACACATCAGTGCCAAAGACCTCAAACCTGATTCGAGCGAAGGCGGGGCAGACGCACGGAAAGTTGTTCGCCGTCTCATCTTCCTCTTCACACGCTGGACAGAGTACACTGTCTGAGATGCCCACCCTTTCCATGTGCTTCGCCCACAGAAAGTGGCCCATCATCAGTCCAACCAGCTGTCTGCACTCCCTTCTGCGTAATGACAGGAGGGTTTGCGACAGTCGATCGGACATGACAGGTAACATCAGTTTAGTCCATCATCATTAGTAACATCATCAGATTCCATCTGCAGCCTCTCTCAGCCTGCCAAGCTCGTGGCTTTGATGGCCGCAGAAGGGAGTGGCAAAACGGGCTCTGGGCCAAAGAAGTTGCATAGAAAGCATAGAACACTCGCAGTTTATTCTTAAGTTTCTTGAGAGACTTATAGGCATACTTATACGGATCACAGCAAGGATGATAGATTACCAGGTTTGGCCTACAGCTGTGGTGAAAACCGAAATTGAGCGCGTAACTTCGACTGCCACGTCACCATTTCACACACTCGTTCAATCAGTCTTTGTTCAGAAGTATCAAGAGCGAAAACTGTGTTGACTTACTTCGCATCACACAATCTCGGTTTTTTCGTAAGCTAACCGTTTTTATGACCCTGGTTACGTTAGGCTATAAGCAGATTCTTTCAAATTCGCTGAGAGCCGTTTAACGGTCTGATTTTGGCCAGACCTTCTGAATTCTTTTCATCATGGATCACACGCCGTCGTACTTTCGAAAGTCTCAGAAGTTCCCAGCATGCTGGTAGATGGAGTGAATCTGCGTTCCATGTTAAATCAAAAGGAATTTGCTATGACTGCGTTTCTGTGAGCGGAAGAAGCTTCTAACAATGTTAAGGTGCAATTCATATCCACTCTTCTAAGGTTGGAGGAGGTGTAGGTCCGTTGATTATCCTCTTGATCGTGTTAAATTTTTCTTGTTCGCAGACCTGGATAGTTCAAGCACAGTTTTGTTGGAAAGACTGTTTGGAAGATTTGGAAGTTTCAAAGATAGTTAGGGAGGTATGGGACAATAATTTCTTGAATAAGCCATAGTTGTTACTGTGCGTGTCTAAACTAATCTACCTTGGCTCGTTTTCTTGAAACTTCCGTACAACTTCTTCGTCTTCTTTACCGTCGCTACAACCGCTTAAGCGATTTGGGCCGAGGCCAACAAAGCCCGCCAGTTATTTCTTTCACGTGCTAACTGACGCCAATTAGAAATGCCAACTGTAGCCAAGTCAGTCTCCACTCGGCATTTTCAACGCAGGGGAGGTCTCTTTATTCCTTTGATGCTACCTTCAAGCATCCTATTCAATGCTTTTAGAGTCGAGGCATTTGTGTTCATTCGTTCGATATGACCTAACCAGCGGAGCCGCTGAATCTTAAATCGCTGTTTTTAATACTATGTCTTTCTCTGCTTACAGATAGCAGTTCATAGTTCCGTCGCCTTTGATATACACGCAAAGGTTAATCAACTATCCGCAAAATCTTTATCTTAAACTCTCTGAGGGCCGTCGCATCAAGTGTTCTTATCGTCCAAGCAGCTGTTCTGATGGTGCTTGTGCAATAGTTCGATGTCATAGCATTTGGCATAGCCGTACTAGTTTTGTGGGGATATCAAAGGCATCGGCCTAGGCAACTTTGTTTTGCACTGTCAAGTAAGTATTCTTACTTATATGGCTTGATCAAGGATCAAAACCCGCTACTCGATTAAGGCCGATACTGCAAGAAGTATTCCATCCGAACATCACCGAGCTTCTGCGTCTACATATACGCTCCACATGTCCCAGTCGTCGCAAGCGCTGAATATTAATGCGCTTCACTATGTCCACATCACCGTAGAGTTCATACAGCGCGTGGTTCATTCGGCTGTAGTATTTAGATATCGAGGATTGGAAGAGGATTGAAGATTTTCCGAAGTATCTTTCTCTCGAATACGCCAAGAGCGGCTGCATCAGTCTGCGATACAACTCAGGCTTCAGCGCCATAGAGTAGCACGGGTAAGATGAGCGTCGTGTAGAGTGTTAGTTTTGTCGGGTGAGAGAGGCCTTTGCTACACATTTGCTTACCGAGATCACAGTAACACCTAATAGCAAGAGTGATTTGTCCCCAATAAAATCGGCAAGGGAATGGGGTATGCCCTTTTGTATTTTGGTTTTTGGTCGTCGGTAGGTCTGAAGTCAAAATTACAAGTGCCAATCCACACATTTGCTGCGTTCTTTAGTCGTTGAAATCTTGTATCCAATTTTAGGAAAGTTCCAGATTCAAAGAACATCTACGAAGTTATATTTTTAGGACCACCGAAACCCAACTCACATACCACCTTACCCCTGCCAAATCCACGCTTGGGGCTCCGGTGTGTGGTTCTCTACCATTTGTGCCCTATTAATCTGGATAAAAGCACTTATTGCAACCACTAGAGACACTTTGGCATAATATTTGTTGCGATAGCTCCGTAGATATGAATAATGCACAACAACAACAAAGATAAAGTGGCTATTATACAAGGAAAGCATACCAGCGTAATAAAAGTTGTACTTGTAATGGTTGTATAAACAAAACAAAAACAAAACATATAAGCGCACAAGGAAACCAGCAACAGATCCTGCACCAGGAACGACATGACATGCATAAATACTTGTACAAATAACTAATAACTACAGTTAACTGCCTGTGGCTTACACTCGCATACATACAAACACAACAACATTGTTGTCAATAATAAAAACATGTTGAAAGTCAGGCAACATGAAGGCGGGAAACTAATAAATATCTTACCAGACCAGAGCTGAATGTGGCCACAAGTAGTGGGAGGAAGCTGTGCCAATGATATTATTTGAGCTAAATACTAAAAGATATGATATGTGGAAACAGGGAGTCAACGTTGAACCATGGGAAAATTAAAATGAAACCATATCAAATATAAACATTTACATATCAACCAGCTACGATGCCCTGCGAGAAAAATCTGAACTAGTGAAACATATTTCTCGCCCACCGTTTTATAAACTTATACGCTTTATTATATATAGTGTGAAGCTCATTTATATCGCCTTAAAAAAATCACCCTTACGTTCTCAAATCATTAATACTCCAAGAGAGAACGAAATCGAAAGTCCGTATGGAACATTTTATTTGTATGTAAATTCTTTGATAAGTCGGATTATAAATACGATCTTTAGAATATCTTCACCATATCTTCCCTTAAGGTAATTTTAGCTGGGTAGGTAGGTTTAGCCGCAGCGCACACAGGAACCGTGATGCCATTAGTCCACGAAATGGGTCCGTTGTGAGCCGCAGTGGCTGGGCTACATTTCCCCTTCCAGATGGAATCATCTTGAGCTTTGGACAAAGCGTAAAAGGTTGTTGATACCTAAAATGTATAGAACGTCCATATTCATTAAGAAGTAGGATCTTAAAAATCGCTTCGTGCTGCTAGCTAGAGCTAGGTTCAATAAAGATGTTAAATTGTTTCCAACTCCTCCTCATTCCAGCAGCTATGATAGAAATCATGCATGTAAGCGCCTCATCTCCTTGCGTGATTTCCTATGAGACAATTTCCTGTGAGGGCTGCACTACGAAGGTCCTAATTTGAAGTCTACTCAATTTCATAATTTTCTTGGATAGATGTAACTTTAGCCTTGGTCATGTTTGCTTAGCAATTTCACAGGTATTGGCACTAAACCATCTTTGATTTACAGAATTGATTAGTGAGTCCATTACAAGAAGCTTACAAGTTGCGAGAGGTACCCCGTAAGAGTATTTCTGTTTGGCATACAAGTACCTTCTATGGCGAGTTGGTTAGCCCTACAGTTCCCTGGTATATCTCTGTCGCCTGCATAAGATAATGTGATACTGTGGAGACATCTCATTTAGAGATTGGCGACAATGAAAGACACTTCTTGATGTTATTTGGAATGCATTCAGAGTCCGTAGCGCAGCTTAGCTGTCTGACAGAAAGCAGATATCTTTTGATGATATTCTGTTTATATCTAACCAACTTAAGGCTTCATGAATTTCGTTTGTTTTTGTTTTGTTCTACTTTATCTTTTGGTGTACGGCAACACTAAAAGGAGTTCGGATCAGTGTTGCCAATTTAGCGACTTTGACGCTAGAATTGACGACTTTTGCTTGAGTCTTGGCGACAAAAAAAAAGTTTACCTTCCATACTCTAGAGTAACAATTTACTGAGAATAGATAAAATAACGCACTACCTATTGGTGTGTTATCGTCGATAAATTATCGATCTATAATTGAAATTTAGGATGAGTCTTTAATGGACACTTAATAAAATAAAATAAAAATCCGATCCACAAGTACCTTCATTTTCTCCCTAAAAAAATCACTTATTTCTTTGGCTGTCTCAGTGGTGTTCCCCCTTAAAGCGTAGCTTTTTTATGCCACTTTTCCTTTACTATGCTTAAATATGTTTTATAAATCCAATCAAGACTTTAATTAATAATAATATATTAATATAGTAAATTATTGTATGATTTGCCTGGTTTTATTATAAAAGCGTAATAGTTAATATTATTAATTTTATAAATTCTCAAATTTCCATTTGAATCCAGTACTGGATCAACTTAGTAAATAACTTTTTCAACATTTCTTGAATCACTCATGCTTTCCAATGATATTGTAAAGACACAAATGTTTTTCAGACACAAATTAACAAAGCATTAGAAAATTTAGTAGATTTATCGAATCATAATAAAAAAAACCAGTATTTCAGGAGATTGAAACTAACTTCCGTTGATCTCAAATTTCGGTAGAGTTGGTATTACTGGTTTAATTATTATTCATCTAAAAACAGGTGTTAAAAAAACAGTCCGCAGCTGCACTCTTGTGCACCTCTCAGAATGAAATTTAGGATCCGCCCCTGATGGAGTTAGCGACTTTCTAGCGACTTTTGATATTGGCCCTAGCGACTTAGATTTATTGGCGTTGGCAACACTGGTTCGGATGTAAGGTTTTCGTTGGACGTCGTGCTGTTTCTTTAGTTATTTACTATTAACCCAATATATCCGGTTCAATATGACTAGGGAAAGTTTTGGCAAAGAAAAAGTGATCTCATTAAAGAATGTGCAATTATTGATCCTGGAGCTTCCACTTGTCCAACTCCCCAAAGTTGAGATCGCTAAGTGCATAAAATTTGGAAATAGCTTCAAGATTGAACTGGATAATAAAGCTAACTGGAGTACCCCGGGTTGTGAATGGCAACTACAGACAGCTCGAAAATATCTGAAGGTGTGTGCGCTGGAGTAAATGGCCAAAACACAAAGCTATCTGTGCCGATGTGCAGCTTTCTTAGTATCTTTTAAGCGGAAGTGTATGCCATCTGCTAATGTGTAGAGATGAATTAGGAAGAATATTCGAGAGCGACAGATTGCCAGATTGCACTCAAGACTTTGCCATCCTATGAGGTTAAGTCCTTAATGATCCTGGATTGCATAGTGAGATTATCATTATTAGGAGCGCGCAATCGCCTTCGGTTTATATGGGTTCTGGTGCTTAGGTGGTTACCTGGGAACGAAATAGCGGGAGCATTGGATAGAGAGGCTGGGGTTTCAGAACTGATAAAACATTTTTTTATCATGGGCCAACATATTGTCAAAGATAAGCACGAAGCTAATGCTACGTGATGTAAGCTGAAACCTATTTGTGACAGTCCTTACTGGGAGGGTACAATTAAGAAAGATTTAAGCATCTCAAAACTTCCATAAAAGCAAATTCAGAATACTTACTGTCACTCTCACGGGTCACAATGAAATTACGCAGCCATCTACTCGTATATTTGCTTCTCGAATACGATGCGATAGCGAGAAGAAGAAGTAAACATCGGCAAGAAGAAAAGCAAGCAGGCTCAGTCCAATTCAGTTCAATCCCCGGTTTATTGAGGAAATTGAGTTTGGATGAGTTATTGTGATGATTATAAGGCAAAAAAGATCTCAAGGTCGAAGTACATAAACACTTTTTATTGTATTCTAACTTTTTCGGTGTGAATGCACCAAATAATCATGGATACAACTGGGGTGACAGGAGATTAAAAGTAATATTCTTTGATTGCTCACCAGTTTGGATGGATCACGCCTGCTTTAAGTCTGTCGGGAAAATTTTACTCAACACCTTCACAATAGTGATGGGCAGAAAACAAGTTGTTATTACGTCCGACGATATCAACGTTGTGGGAAATCTACCTATTTTGAAGACTGGGGAAAGTTTTCTGAGACTCCAAATATCATTGAAGCCCTTATTTCTGGCTACTTATAAAAGTTGGCTGCAAATGGAGGAGGCTTTTGGTAAGCACATTTTGAATGGGCGTTATTGTGCTTCGGGAATAAGTAAGCTGACGGCGTAATACTATCTGTGGTAACACAAAGCAAATACCAGTGAATAAAAAGGCAGTTCTATGTTGAGAAAGGCTGTATGTAATTGGTACTTAAACCCCTTTTTTGGTCTTTAGCCGAGTTCCTCCTTCTATTTGTTGCGTGCGTCTTGATGTTCTACCACTAAATGGGTCCCTCCATCAGTTTTATGCCGCCTCTGAACGGCATATGACTTTTTATGAGGAGTTTTTGACGATGACGAAAATATACTCTCGGGCTTGCTTCCTGCCAAGGAACAACCGCTATTAGAAAAGACTTTTCTATCAGTTGATGTTTTATGCCAGTAGTTTCAAACCCGGGCATTAACGAATGGTAGTAAGACACCAACCCATTAGTCTACAGCGGGCGCCGTACAAGAAAGTAAAGCTAAGACGCGATGGAGTTGAAATCTTGGCATAAACATCGAAATCGTTCATTTAATTCTTAGATGCTTTCAAAAAAAGGCCTAAATATCATTGATACTCAAGATGAATTATGAAGGTTAAGCTCAGCCAGAAGAAATGGGCTGGAAATCTTTCTGCGAGCTGTTTAACTGCAAATATAATATTATACCTATCCGAGTCTCTAGACCAGTAAAAGTGGAAATATTGATGAGTTTTAAAGAGTATTATTGAGTATTGAAAGAAGGAAAATTATTTAGAGTATCTCATCAGAAACTACCTTTTCTTTTATAGTTTCGAGCTTAGAAAATGCAGTACTCAAACGAAAATATGTTCAGAACAGCTCCTTTGGTCTGCACTCCCACCTCGTAATGCATACCTTCCCGCGAAGCCACCATCACCACGTTTATAAGCGGTGTGGGCTGCTTAATACCTTTTAATTTCCGTATGAATTACAAAATTGTATGCGTTCAATTTACATTTCACAAAATATCTCTAGACGCCCACGAGCCAGCTTGTGATAAAACTAAAAAAATTGCGAGTCCGCGATTACCCTACTCAGACCAACAAAAAGTGCCCGCGAAGAGGATATTCCATAGCAGACCAACACAGTAACATTTACATTCTTACAATAAACTATCAGCACCAACAACTACACTTTCAGCTAATTGCAATGGCTAGTAGTTACTCATCCGCTTGTGGTTAACAGGCCACAAGCAAAGCCAAAGCGCTATCAAGTCACAACAACCCCCCCCATCAACAAGCCAGATTGTTGGACCATAAAAGACAACTACTACGAACAAGTTAATATTTATCCACCATTGTTATTGTTGGTAACCACTTGCGCGCATGTCCTGCCGAATGGCGCAGCATACGGGTGGATTACAGACAGGCAGGCGAACAGACAACTATAAAGTAACAACAAAGCAAACATTTGCTGTAATTCATTGTGAAAAGCTGCTGTGTGATGTTGTTGGTTGTTTTGTTTTTTTATTGCGAAACTGTAACCACTTTTTCCTATGGCGGTTTTGACCAACATTCGCTGGCAAATTCGCAGCTTACACTGCTCTACTCTAGCCGTACAGTCCCCACCACCAGTCAGTCACGTCGATTGTCTGCAGAACAACAAATGTTGCTGCTGCTGCTGCTGCTGCGTATTGACTTCTGCTCGGCTGCTGTTATTTCTCAACGCAGTTGCTTGTTCTTCTTTCACTCTTAGTTCGTCCCTCGCTGCTTGTTTTCACATTCGTCGCTTCTTGTGTTGGCATTTTATGGGTCCTGTTGCCTAACTGACTGCCAGCACACACACACACATATTATTCTTTGGCGAAAGCGAAATCAATTTTGCGAGCGAAAGTGTTGTGTTTTGTTGGTGTTGGTGCTGGTGTTGGCGTTGGCTTGACGCAGCCATGCCACATGTCCTTTGCTCTGCCTCGCACTTACCAGCCGACTGTTACCGTCGCCGCCCGGTCGCCCTTTGTTTGTTCCCAGCTCATTATTGTCGTCCCTGTTGGCGCTGTCGTCACTGTCGCCACTTTTGCCGTTGCCATTGTCGTTTTTGTTGCCGTTGTCGTCGCTGTTCTTGCACGACTTTCTGACTATAAATACAAATGTTTTGGCCAGGACATGGCTTAAAGCTCCACAGTTATCCTAGCCGTAGTAGACGCCGCGAGCGAGAGCAGTGAGATCAGTGAAAATAAATTTGAAAAACAAATATAAGAGAGTTTTATTTTGGAACTGCAGCTAATTTATTTACTTAGTAACTGACAATTTTGAAGAGAATTTACGATAGCGATCGCAAAATATTTAATTGCAAATTCTTTGCTAGAAAAGCGAATTCATTTTGACTTTAGTGACTTGACACAGTTTCGTGGAAGTGAAACGGACATTCAAATAACGGGCAGTGTGTCAGTGTACAGTGATTTTGAAATCATTCAAAGGTGAATAACAGTAAAAAGAATTCAAACTGCAAGTAAATGTAATTCAGATTTAAAGTATAGCAAAAATAATATTTAAGAGCTGTTAAAAATTATTTGGTTTGTGTTGTGGAACAGAAAATTTAATGAATGCTACATTTTTTTCAGGATTTAAAGACAAACTGTGTTATAAACAAGGTGGCGCAAAATTAATCACCCGATCGGAAGCTTTATAATTTTTACCAAAGGTGTCGTACGGCAAACTTATTTGACATTTGTGAACTAGACAGCTGCAGCGTACAAACAGACAGCGAAAATAAAGATTTTCATCACTCCAAATATATATTTTTCATTTAGTAAAGAAGTTATCAAAAAACGGATGATTAATTTTGCGCCAGCTGTAGTTTTTTTGTGTTTTAAAATAATTTATCGCTTTTGGGGTGAGTAATATTCCCTTTTCTTAATTGTCATAACATTCATGACATGCCAAAGAATACAGGAAAAGGAGCTCTTGAAAATTTATGAATTTATTTGCACACTCTTTCTCTTTGTTTCGGAATGAAGTGCTTGTTAATTTTTAATTTGATTTCAACTTCAGGCTGTTTATACCGAATTTTCAAAGCCTTTTGATCAAGTCGACCATAATATTCTTCTATTTAAGCTCAATAAATTTGGTGTGCCCGGCACATTACGGAATTTCTTCAGGGGTTTTCTAATCGTTAGAAAGTTATTAGTGAGAATAGGGTCCGCGAGCTCTGAGATTAAGGTCAATACCGCATCGGGTATTACTCTGGCAACTCACTTAGGCTCTCCATTATTCTTAGTTTTTATTAACAATCTACCATCGCATATCCCATCGTCGAACTGCTTATTGTTTGCAGACGATGTTAAGCAGACATCCTGTAGTTCCTACCAAAAACACAAGTTACTCTGATACTCGTATAATAGGGAACTCAAACGTTTAAAAATTGTTGCAATAAGTTATACAAAAAATACAGATTTTGAAAAGGCTCGGATCTTTCTGATGTTTGCAGGAGGCTTGAATTTATGAGGCTTGATAAAGTTTTGCATAATAGGTGGATTGAGCGCAATATTAAAAAGAACCTCAAAGCCTTCTGGGCTTTTATTAAATTGAAAAAAGCGACTTACCGTTTCGTTTACCGAGACAAATATATGGCAGCTCCGAAGGAGAAAAGATAAATCTTTTTAAGGAATTTTTTAGTGCAAATTTCGAAACTGATCTAAGCTATACAGGCTTTTCAGATTCTTCTTTGGCGCAACTCTTTGTTCAGAGCAACTCCGAAACCCTCATCCATAACCCATGCTGAGGGCCTTTAAATTGTTCTCCTCAAAAACTGTTTCTCACTAATGTTGATTCTTAATAAATCGGTCTCAGCTGGACTATTTCTAAATGACTTGAAAAGAGCTCACACAACTCCAGTCTTTAAAAGCGGGAATAAGAAAGATGTCACAAACTATATACCAAACTATATTACGAAATTGACAATAATTTCGAAAACATTTGAGACTGTTGCTAGGACAAAGCTGATTTTTGCTGTATAACGTCTACGTGCTCTCTTTGCTTGCTCGCTGTGCCAGAGTTGCTGCATTATTTCGGCAGCCATGTGCTGTAATTTGTTCTGTTTGTTGTTTTCCAGTTTAGCCATTGCACCTCTGAAGCGGATACACACGAAAAACACATATCCCACATCTTCGTCACCTGTTGGTGTACACTGCTCGCAGTTCCTTCGTACCCAAAGCGGTAAAGGTGCGCTTGAAAACCTTCGATTTGGGTGAGTTAATAGTCTACTTCTGCTAGAGTAACCGAAGGGGTTGGTGCGTGACTACCATTCGGGCGTGCATAGGTATGAATTTCCGTGCATGAAACAGCAAAATGATAGAACCTGCCTTTCTTTGCTCTGTCCCATTGTGTCTGCCACTGGTCTACGTTGCACTGATTTATGGCTTTTCTGTGTGTCAACTGATCGCTTTGGGCTTGACTGTGCGCCATCGTGCTCACTTCATACATCTCCTCCGCAATCACCTACGAGTGGGCATCGGCCAGCTATGATGAGCGTCGCATCTTTTGAGCCTGTTCTGAAGGCAGAGTCTAAGAGCACATGTTTCGTGTATATCTAGCGTACTTTAATGCGTCACGCCAGACTGCCATGTCATATAAGATGATATAAGACCTCTGTTACGCCGGAGTAGAAAACGGATTTTCGTGCTGGTAAGAGCTGATGGTTTGTTGGTTGATTGGTTAAAGAGGTGATTCATCCAGAATTCAACTAGCGCTTCCAAGCCATTTTGTTGCCACAACCTCGCTTCCAACTTGTTCAACGGTTATGTACATCATGACTATATTCAGTCTGTGCGGTTTAAGACTTAATTAGGTTGTTGACGTCCAAGCCAGATAGTTGTTGTTCGAGCCTCTCGAACAGTGCTTTGCCAAGGGTTGACATTCTCGCCTTCCATAGGGCAGGGCATTCTCAGAGGAAGCGGAAAATCGTTTCGTTTTGCTCTGGTTGTTTACAACTGTGACAGTGTGTGTTGTGAGTGGTGCCCATTTTGAGCTGCTTGTTCCCTGATGGACCAGACGTCAGTTATCACTGTCGTGAGTATGCAGGCCACTTCATTTAATATTTGTCAACGTTGACGTTTGCTTGTGGTTTTAGGATATGTTAAATTTGCATGCCATCTGATATCTTCATTTGCAATCCGCGTTTCGTAGATATTTTGAAGAGATTGCACCTAGTGGTGTGAATAGGCGTTCTGCAAGAATGCTATTCAAGGCAGATCGGGTTAGTTCATTCCTTTTTTCGCTTCCTTCAATGTCCCGATGTCCCGGGACTCAGATGACGGTAACTTTATAGTTTGCACTCAAGGTTGTAAGGCTATTTCTGCTATGCTTCCACCAGTTTAAAGCTTGTTGTAACTCAATCCAGTGCATGCATTGCAGCGATATTGCTCTTAAAAGAGCAATCTGCGATTAGTAGCCTACAAGCTTTCCCTATTGCCAGTACTTCCCCCTGGAAAACACTCCAAGTATTGGGAAGACGCACATCATGATCATCATCATCATCAAGTAGAGATTACATCTCTGGGTGAGTTTTAGCTTCGTCCACAATTCACTTTCAATCTGCACGGTTCATAGCAATAGACTTCCAGCTCCTAACAGGTGTCTTTTTCAGATCGGCTATGACTTGGCCAAGCCAGGTTAGCCTTGACCGTCCTCAGGCCCAGGTCGTTAGAGAGTTTGTTGTTAAAAAGGGCGGCTGGGAACACGCACAGATTTTTCAATTTGCTCTGACAGCATAATACATTTTAGTGCTCTGTACAGTCTGTAGTGTCGAAGTTCTTTAGTGAAAGTCTCTTACTCCATTCCTCCCGAGATGGAAAGAGAGTGGCAAAACTATTATTGAAAGTCACAGCCGCGATGATCTAATCCATCCTTCCCGAGGTGAACTGAATTTGTCGTAATAATAGACAAAGTTTTTCTCTCCAGCGACCTGCTTCATTCAATTAAAATGCACTCATGGCAGCCATCTTCTTGAGCGAGATCTACCGGAGCAACATGTGTCAGTGCATTAAGAGCCTCCCTAGGATATAATCAAGATGCACGGACCGTAATTGCACAGGCTATTCTTTTAATTCTGCTGAGTAGTTTGATATTGTAATCCCTTTCAAGAACTCTCCAACTATCTACCGATCCGTTTGATGAAACTGGTTATATAACCGCCTTATACAGCCATAAGGTATCCTTAGGTTGAAGACCTCATCTAATACATAGCAATTTCCACTTTCCTTACGCGTTCTTCAATGTTTCCAGTTTCCAGCTAAGTTTGGATTCCAACATTACTCCTCAGTACTTTGCGCTGGATGAAATTGGGAGAGTTTGTCCAGTACGTTGAGACGGTGAGTTCACAACTAAAATTGAAGTTGTAAGCACTTCATTATCCTCCGTATTCACTTGACCTAATGCTTACTGATTATCGTTACTCGTTTTCCAAGTTTTGATTGACTCTCATTGGCCCGGTTTTTATGCCACCGGTTTGATCAACCTGCTTTGCTCATAGGATAAAAGTATTTAGGTAATATCGGTGGTGCATAATTTGTCGGAAGAATAATTGCTTTTATGTATTTGTAGGTAAGCAATCTAGAAAATGTTTCTTTCTTTTAATAAATTTCATATTCGACGACGTCAAATCATACAAATAGCCACTTTAGTTTGTCAAGCAGAAATATTATTTGACCTATTCCGCATAAATGTATACAGTTATCTGCATAAAATATGTATGTATGTAGGCATTAATTACCGCTGCCATAAATAAAAGTATTCGCACTCATTTGTACCCGCAGCAGTTATGATTGCCAAGCTAATTAAAAAGTCTAAGTACATTCATGGAGGGCGGCATTTGCATAAATATAATACATATGGATGGGATGGATGGGCATATGCAGGCATAGCAGTTTGCTTTAGAGTCACCTATTTGTTAATACGAGTACACATACATATGTACCTGTATGTGTGTATGTATGCCGTATGTGGTGTGTAGACATTTCTTCGACTCGCCGCCAACAAAACCCTCATGCGAATACAAAAATTATGGTTTAATTATGTTGAGTCAAAGAAAAAAGTACAAAAACAAATAAATGAAAAACTAAAAAATGCCAGTTGGTACCTTCTTTCGTAATGCTTACCGGAGTGCTGTGATTTTAATTGAAAATACACAGCCAACAGCAACAACAACGCAGCTATGCACCATACATTTGTAGAAAGCTATTAATAAGATGAAAAAAAAAAAACAATTCGAAAAAAGCTACAATTACAAAATAGATAAATATACACTACTTTTAATTTCATCTGTACCGCAACGGTTCGTTAAATTTGCACAAAAAATCAAATGCATGCAAATGAAAGCGAGAAGTGCCACAGATTCAACGAAAGACACACACACACACACACATACAAGGAAATTAGTAAAAAATTGGATATGAAAGAAACTGTTATTTTGGGTTGTCAAAAAGTTAGCGTGCAAATCTACGTAGTGGCTGCGCAGACCCACATACAGCTGCGGTGAAGATAATAGCACCATAGATTGTTGCGAAATTCAAACTTTAAAAAGTTTGAAAAGAACTCAATTTTTTGAACATAAAAAAATGTTACTTAGTTAATTAATCTATCAACATATTTTTAATAAGAAGAGACCCCATATTTCTTGCATATTTCAAAATATATTCACTTAATAAGTTATTTAAGTCAAAATAACACGGTTACAAAAATAGTACTAAAGGGTGGTTAAGTTTTAAGGGCCGGTGTTGATTTTGAATAAAATACATTTTTTTAGGAAATCATTGTCATTTATCTTTATTTATATAAAACTGGTATGGCTCAATTACGTATGGAACAAAATATCGGCCACATGGCCACCGCGGCCTCGGCGGCACACCTCCATCCGATGGTCTAAATTTTCGATGACGCTGAGGCATAATTAAGGTTCTATGCCGTTAATTTGCCGAATTATCTCATCCTTTAGCTCTTGAATTGTTGCTGGCTTATCGGCGTACACCGTTTCTTTCAAATAACTCCAAAAAAAGAAGTTCAACGGTGTTAAATCACATGATCTTGGCGGCCAATTGACATCGCCACGACGTGAAATTATCCGGCCATCAAATTTTTCGCTCAAAAGAGCCATTGTTCCGTTAGCTGTGTGACAAGTGGCACCGTCCTGTTGAAACCACATATTGTCCAGATCCATATCTTCCAATTCGGGCCATAAAAAGTTCGTTATCATCTCACGATAGCGAACACTATTCACAGTAACTGCCTGACCGACCTCATTTTGGAAAAAATACGGCCCAATAACGCCGCCGGCCCATAAACCGCACCAAACGGTCACTCTTTGTGGGTGCATTGGTTTTGCGGCAATCACTCTTGGATTATCATTCGCCCAAATGCGTCAATTCTGCTTATTGGCGAATCCACTGAGGTGAAAATGTGCCTCATCACTGAAGATGAAGTGCGCGATATGCATTTTGATTTGAACGCCCGTTTTCATAATAAGTCTGAATAGCTTTAACGCGTTGCTCGATTGTGTATCTTCCCATAGTTCAAATTGAGTTAGTTAGAAAATGAAAACTGTTAAATGAAATGCAGAAAAAAGCTTGACGTTTAGGTGTGATTCACATTCAATATCGGCCCTTGAAATTTAGCCACCCTTTATTTCAATCACAATGTCGAAAACAAAAAAAATTACCTATAAATGTAAAACAATAGTACTTTTAATCCATAACATTGTGCTATTTAACTAGTGCGTTAATACTTTGTTGAGTATCCTTTATTGGCAATTGCGGCCACACAGCGCCTTGGCATGGAATCCACTAAATACTGGCATCTAGTAATCGGAATTCTCTCCAACTTTCCTTTACAACGAACCAAAAGGCCACATTACTAGTTGGACTCACACTTGAAATCCTGCCTTTTTAACACCAGTCCACAAATTCTCAATTGGATTGATATCTGGATACTGTGGGAGCCATTCCATGACGTTGATGGTGTTGTCCCCAAACTATTTTTTAGCATTTTTGCTGTTGTTGTTGTTCTTGTAGCAGCATAAACATTTCCCATACTTACATGCGGGGAATGCTGCTGGAGTGACAGTCCTTAGCCATATTTATAGGGTCGTTTCGGTAACGTAGAACCGACTGCCGTGGAAACGATTCGTCGAATAAATCTTTCGCCTTTAGCCTTTTTGCTCAAGTGCTTGGAGCCATTGTCCTGCTGGAAGTCCCATTTTAATGACATTTCATCCTCTGCATGTGGTAGCATAACATTATGTAGGATATCGACGAAGACGTGCTGATCCATGATCGTTCTAATCCAATGAATCGGACTTACTCCATAATAGGAAAAGCACGCCCATATCATAATGCTGAAACCCCCGTATTTAATGGTTTTTTTCGTGTACATAGGACAATATTCTTCATTTGGTGGTCTTCTAACGTAACTACGAGAGCCAGTGCCCCCATACAACACAATTTTGCTTTCATCTGTCCACAATATGTTTCTCAATTTTTCCACTGGCCAATTGGAGTGTTGCTTAGCTAATTTCATGCGTTTAGCTACGTGTTTAATGGCCAAAAGCGGAACTTTTCTCGGACTACAAGCGTTGAAATTATTTTCTCTCAGTCGAGTGCGAATGGTTTTAACAGATGCAGCAATATTTAGGTCCTTTTTAAGCTCCGTTGCTGGCTTGAATGGCTCCTTCTTTTGCATTCTCCTTTCAATTTTGCTTCTTTTGAGAAGAACCATCAGAGAACTCTGTCAGTAAGACAAGAGAAAAGTAACTGCAAACCAAATTCCTTTTAGTCATGTTTTACTGTAAAATAAAGTGAGTTGTTTGTTATGGTGCTATTATTCTCAACGGCACTGTACATATGTACATATGTGGACATATCTGATATAATTAAAATGTTAGAAAATATGATTTACATAAAAGAAGCGCTGATTTTCAACATAACTCTCGGGGGAAAAATTCAGAAGAAAAAAAAGTAAAAGGAAAATAAAAAATTAAAAAAAGAAAAGTTACTCGCGTCTTTTAATAGTTTTCTGATTTTATTTTCCCTTTTATCGTGTCTCTTGTGTACCAGATCTTTAACTTCTGACTGTTTGACTTCATCTTCATTTTTTTTACTGTAAAAATGTGCGCTACCCTAGTTTTACGGCTGCTTAACTAACGTCAATTGGAAGCCCCAAATGAAGTTAAATTTCTTTACTTGTCTGATCTTTGGAACTAGGTTGGGCTAGGATAAATGGCTGCGACAGTGAGGGCCCCCTTGGACAAATAATCAAAATAGAGGCGGGAAAAACGAGGAGAGGAGAGGGGAGGAAGAAAGGACTTTGGGCTGGAGATTGGCGATCAAACGGTGGCTAATTAGATTGCGTTTACCGCTTCAAGCTACCGACGAAATTTACCAGGTGTGTAATGTTGAAATCTGCTATATCCGCAGGTGTAGTAAAAAAAGGGAGCCCAGATGTCTAAATCTTAGCCCGGACAGCTAAGAGGAAGGTGCTGCGATGATTTCACCTCATCTTCCCGACAGCTTCTGCATACAGGACTTAAGGCATTCCCAAGTCTAAGTGTGCATGCTCACCTTCCGGGCAATGTCCGGTAAGGATATCCACCAAATTCGCGAGCTGCGGTTTTGCTAACCTCAGAAGTTCTTGAATTTGAAGGTCGAGCCAAGGAGCACCAGGAGATTTGGTGACTCCTAAAACACTCAGGCTAAAAAGCCCATTGTATTTAAAGCTCTGGAAAGGGGGTAGATAGTCAAGGAGGGAGGGAGAAAAGTGTCAGAGAAAGAGATAGGAAAGAATAGAGACAGAGATAGAGATAGCTAGTCCTGTGAGAATTTTCCAGATTCTTTGGCGAATCTGTAAATATCCTCCAGTTTTAGAGAACGAATATCACTCATTCCCATGACATCGGAACCCAATACCCGTAGCCGCGCTCTAGCAAAGGCAGGACACTCACAGAGAAAGTGCTCAGTGCTATCCGCCTCCTCCAAGCAGGACAGGCATACCGGGTCCTCGATGATTCCAATGGTGGTCATATGCTGACCCCATGGGTTGTGTCCTGTAATGATGCCGACCATCAACCGAATGTCTTTCCTTCTAAGTTTTAGTAGAAAGTTTGACAGTTTTCTGTTCGGACATGTCACAAAACACTTTGCAGTTCTGCAGCGTTCTAGACCGGACCATCGCTCTTTATGTAGATTTCCTACATAATCGTTGATCCAATTCTTGATTCCTGCGGGACTGATTCCGATTATTGGCTCTGGCCCCTGTGGGGCCACCGCTGATCCACGGTTGGCCAATTCGTCGGCAATTTCGTTTCCTTGAACACCGGAGTGTCCTGGAACCCATATAAGTACAAGCCTGTTTTGTCTTGCGACAGAATTAAGCTTCTTCTTACATTCTTGAACAATCTTCGAGGTCTGCTTCGCGTTCTCCAGGGCCTTCAATGCAGCCTGACTGTCACTGAAGACTCCAATCTGTTTCCCGCTCCATCTCCTCTCGATTATCCATTCGGCTACTTTTAGGATGGCAAAAACTTCTGTTTGGAAAACAGTTGCCATTCCCCCCATAGCATAGTGATACTTATAACTATCGTTTAAGTACCATCCGGCTCCAGACCCTATTTCAGTCTTGGACCCATCGGTAAAGAAAATATCCGTCAAACCTCCCTGCATGCATTCTGGATTGCTCCATTGCTCACGCAATGGAAATCTGACATCAAATTTCCTTCCGAATGAAACTGTGGGTATCAGGTCATCTTTAGGTGCCAAAAACAGTGGATACTGCTCCGACAGCAGCTTAAAGATTTCTCTGTGTCCCGTAGTTCCATCTTCGTGCCAGAAACCATATTTATGGAGTCTACACATTGCTTTTATTGCTTCCTGTTGTATCTTAAGATCCAGGGGGAGCAAATCAAGCATAGCATTTAGGGCATCACCAGAGGTTGTACTCATGGCACCCGTGATGCATAAACATACACTTCTTTGCAGCCTGTATAGTTCCCGGATTGTGGACTTAACCATGCTCCGTCGCCACCAGACCACAGAAGCGTAAGTGATGATTGGTCTGATAAGTGCCGTGTATATCCATAGGACCACAGCAGGTTTCAGGCCCCAAGTTTTGCCAAAGGCTCTACGGCATTGCTGAAAAATCTTCAATGCACGATTCACCTTCAGTGAAACGTGTGTCTCCCAGGTCAGCTTCTTATCCAAGATTACTCCTAGATATTTAACTTCGTTGGAGAGACCAAGTGTCACACCTTTCAGTGTTGGAAGACTGAGTCCATCCAATTTCCGTTTTCTCGTAAACAAGACTATGGTTGTTTTGTTCGGATTAACGGAAAGACCTTGTCTCATGCACCAATCATCGATTTTGTCAAGGATCCTCTGCACTTTCGTGCAAAGCCTCCTTAAGGATTTATCCGATGTTAGCGCACAGACGTCGTCCGCATATGCTTGGACGTGAAAGCCGAGTTCCTGCATCTCCGCTAATAGGGAGTCTACGACGAAGCACCACAGCAGCGGAGAAAGAACACCCCCTTGGGGACATCCTTGCTTGGCCCTGACTGTGATCTGCTCGTCGTCGCTCCCACCAGCGGTTAACAGCCTCTCAGAGAGCATGGAGTATATCCATTTTATAATGGCTTGATTAACTCCATGTCGTTCGGCAGAAGAACATATCGAGCCGAAAGTGGCATTATCAAAAGCCCCCTCAATGTCCACGAACACGCCCATTGTGTATTCGTCAGCTTCCAGCCCAGCTTCAATCTTGCTAACAAGATCGTGTAAGGCTGATTCACATGATTTTCCACTCTGGTAAGCGTGTTGGTTTCTACTAAGTGGACTTCTCGGCAATACCCCCACTCGAATATGTTTCTCCACCACTCGTTCCAGACTTTTCAACATGAACGATGTCAAACTGATTGGTCTGAAACTTTTTGCTAGGGAATAGTCATCTTTTCCTGGTTTTGGAATAAATACTACTCTTACGCGTCGCCATTGGGATGGTATATAACCAAATGCAAGACAGGCTGTGAAGATCCTTTTCAGGGCCTCAATCAGCCTGTCTCCTCCCTTTTAAGCATTACTGGATATATTCCGTCAGGTCCAGGGGACTTAAAGTTCTCAAAGGAAGATAAGGAAAACCTTATCGATTCCCTTGTCACTATCTGACTAGCAATATACCAGCTGTACCTAGAGGTTCCACCGTTGCCACCGTCATTGTTCATGCCACTCTCAGCTTCAGAGAGAGTTCTACTACCCGGAAAATGGGTTTCGAGTAGAGCATTAAACGTTTCCGATTTGGAAATGGTGTATGAACCATCAGGTTTTCGAATGGAATCCAGCCTTACTGAGCGGTCTAAATGAAGGACCTTACAAAGTCTCGCTGTTTCCCTCATTTCTTCGACGTTACTGCAGAAATTTCTATAGGATTCAAGTTTGGCTTGCCGTACTTTTTTCTTATATTCTCTCTGTGTAAGTCGATGATTGGCCCAGTCCTCTTCTGTTTTGGTCTTCAAGGCCTTATTAAGAAGTTTCCTGGACCGTGCGCGAAGCTTCGACAGTTCAGGGTTCCACCAAGGAACCGCTTTCCCTTGTCTGCTTTGCCTGAGTGGACACAGTTCCTCAAAGCAATTGATTAAAGTACCTTCTAATTTCTTAGTAGCATCTTCAATCATTTCTGCTGATTTGAGTTTTTTCAGGTTTGGTAACCGCTCTGTTACAAGCTCACCATACCTGTCCCAGTCCACATTTCGAGGATTCCTACCGGAAGGTATTGATATTGTGTCAATTCCCAGTCGGAATTCGATAAGACGATGATCAGAAAGAGAGTCCTCTTCCAAAACTCGCCATCGGTTGATTTGATTTCCAACTGACCTATTGGTAAGTGTTAAATCAATCACCTCTTGTCTCCTTCTGGTCACAAAAGTTGGTTTGTTACCAGTGTTTTGGATGACCAAATCGGATGACAGGATAAAATCCAGTAACTTGAGACCTCTGGGGTTGCATTTGCTGCTTCCCCACACAATGTTCTGTGAATTTGCGTCACAGCCCACTATTAGCCCCAGATTATTGGATTCTGCGTACTTGACCACTTCTCTTAGCTCCCTCGAAGGAGGTGGCTGTAAAGAGTCGTAGGGTAGGTAGGCCGAAACTATGATAGCTTCGACACTGTTCCCACTTTTCAAGTACTTTATTTTTGCAGCAACGATATCTCCAGAGCATAGCTCTTTTAACATCGTGTGTTCGATCAACCTCGGCATGATAATACATGCTCGCGGTCTCACATTCCCTTCACAATGAAGTATTTGTCCCCACGACATAGCACTTAGACCACAGATACGCTTGTGACATACCCATGGTTCTTGTATAAGTATTATGTGTGGGTTTGTTTGCAGTTTTGCATGCCTACGGCACAAGAGAGCCGTAGACGCTTTGCTATGCTGCAGATTAATCTGTGTAAATATTACTTCAGTCATGAGACTGAGTATATTTACGCTTTGTCCTCCACCTTATCCTGGACGCGGAACTGGATCCGCCCCAGATGTAGGTGAGGACGGCACCCGTACTTCGACTTAAGCACCTTGAGGGACCCGAGATCGATACCCAGTACCAGGTGGGTACCCGCCTCCGAAGTGGTAGCGGATTTCTGCCTGGTGCATGAGTATACTCTCCAGAGAGTCGTGTCAAGATCCTTATTCTGAACACGGATGCGTTTGAGGATGTCTGCTGAATTACAGGAAGGACCCGGAATCCAGACACTCGCTCGTACCAGCCTTTCTTTGCTACTCTCAACAAGAATAAACTTGCTGTTTTCACAGGCTGGAATCTTTGCTATAGCTTTTTCTAGCCATTCTCGGGAAAAAGCATTGGAACAGTGCACCTTTACGATGCCGTCCACCACGCTTTTCCCCTCGAACGTCGGCGCGTCTTTCGACTCACCGATAGCTTTCCAAAGGTAGCTTTCAAGATAGTCTTGTTGCCCTTTGGACAGTAGACCATCTTGTTTGTCGGTATGTATCTCCACCGTCATTGCCTTTGCTGCCATTCTCGCGAATGATTCGCCAGACGTTGACGGAAGAGTGTCATTCGACATTTGAGGTCCCTTAGCCTCTGCCTTGTCAGGCAAAGGTTTGTCTGCCTTGGATTGGGTCGAGGATGCAGGCATTTCCGAATTCCGTCTCTCGACTTTCCTCTTCTTTGCCTTTCTCCTCTTCCCGGTCGTTGGCACAGACCCCGTTTCGTTTCCGGAAGAGCGCAGCGCTACAGAGGAGTCCTCTGCTCTGCCACGCTTTCCCGTTTCCGTTACAGGTGTCGAAGTTGACGGAGCTTGAGTCCTTGCCTTAGCTAGTGCTTCAGCTTGCCTCGCCTTCTGTCTCCTTCGTTTGATCTGCCTTGCGGTTAGACCAACACCTGCGTTCGAATCTCCAATAACTTCGGTCTTTTTACCGGTACTTACCTGATTCGCACCAGGTTTAACCGTTGTCAATGACTTACTCGGTACCAGAGATCCGTCTGAGTCTACTGAGAGATTGTCCGCCATCTCCACATCCTCCGCAACTTGTTCAGTTGCCTCCGATCGTTTCGACGGCGGTGTATCGCTCACACTCACTCGGCTCTCCATTGGCATAGCCAATGTGCCATGTTTCACCACTAGTAGTGTGCTTCCTCCGGAACCCTGGGTGTCAGTTCCGGTCATAGGGGAATGTGGGGTTCGGGCCTGCACATCCGATGCCCGAGCCGTCGATTGCTCGACGGGAGGATTTCCCAAAAGTGAGTTACCTCGTGCAGAAATATCTTTGTTTAGCCTCCACATTAAATAAAAGAAATGCATTTTATCCCTCCTGCCAGGTTGTCGGTACGGTACTCTCCACATAGTATTTGGGTGGCCACCAATTCCGCCGTTCCGCGGATGAGTGGATACCCAATTCCTATATGAAGCTGCCCTCTTAGTTCGTGGTAGGTTAATCTCCATAGAATGGGGTTAACTCGCCACTTAAGCCTCATCCCCGCGGCAAGGAGACCGACATGATAA
>JAYXIM010003792.1:0-16756 GCA_037575425.1 Anastrepha fraterculus
TGCTTCTATCCGCGATTAAAATCACTTGTTGAATGCACAATATATCAAAGAAAATCTTCTCTTCTTCTTAATTGGCGCTATAACCGCTTACGCGATTTTGGCCGAGTTTAACAAAGCGCGCCAGTCGTTTCTTTCTCGTGCTAACCGGCGCCAATTGGACACACCAAGTGAAGCCAAGTCCTTCTCCACCTGATCTTTCCAACGCAGAGGAGGCCGCCCTCTTCCTCTGCTACCACCAGCTGGTACCGCATCGAATACTTTCAAAGCCGGAGCGTTTGTATCCATTCGGACGACATGACCCAGCCAACGTAGGCGCTGGATCTTTATTCGCTGCGGATGGTTCCATGTGTAGAAGTCCACGTAAGTGGGGAAAGTTACTGATCGCTATTCACTTGGGAATGGCCAGGACGATTCTTCTGCATATGGTTCAAGCAGCTCACAACGGCCGGGATTAGCCCACGTATCCTCTGGGTAGCTTCCGAACACCCGTTCGGGAGTGAGCTAACGTGAGAAGGCGAAACATTCCAGGATAGCTGGTTGTGCGTTGGGTTTGGGACCCGCCACTTAAAAATCCCCCCAATGAAAAGTTTGAAAAAGCCTCGGATGAGACCTCCCTATACATCAAAGAAAATAGTTGCGTTATATTCCGCGAATACTTTTGTGTATGCAAAAATCGTACAAAAGTGAAATTATGGGTAAAATACGCACGAACTTATGGGCTGACCTGTAGGTAGGCAGTCGGTCTTTAACCCTGCTACTATGTTAGAAAAAAAATACACATGTTATGTTCGGGTCTTATTTTGACCCCACATTTTTTTATTGAGAAAATTCAAATTTGTACAGTTCAAAAATATTTTTAAGGCTTGTGATCAATGCAATATGTCGTCGTAAGAGTGGTTGTGTGTCGGTGTGACGGACAAACAGGTTTTTTGCCAGTTATGCACTCAGTAAAGGTCTTTTTTTCCTTTTTCGACGGGCAAAATTTGCACCTTTTCCGTTCACTAGCGCATTTTCGTTTTGGAGAAGGCGAATTCGTAGATGGTGATGCACTGTCTTCTTATCGAATTCTTCGTACCAATGATGCAGAGGCTTCTGCGCGAGGAAGCCGACTACGCCTCTTGATATGTTCTTGAGCTAAAACTTCACCGAGTTGCTCTAAAAATAGGCGCCTTTTGTGCAATTTATTTTTTTGCCATTCAGGATATATTGCGATCCATATTATAAAAGCGTTTAGAGCAGAAATATCTAATAAATTAGAAAACAGGGCAACTGGCCACCGATTGGATTTCCTTTTGCACGAATATGTACGAACCATTTGGTCCAATGTGTCGACTCCACCTTTTGTCGAGTTGTAGTATTCAATTATTTCCGGAATTTTTTTTTGATGATCTTCCAAAATGTTGCTACAGGGTAGGCCATTTAAAGCGGGCCCATTTGTTTCTGAAAAAAAACATTGAAAAAAACATTTTTTTTTGTGTTGATATGAAAAATCATTTATTTTGATTCAAGGAGATTTGTTCCAGCTAGTTTTTGAAAATGATATCCTTCAAATGTTTGCCTCTGGCCTTGATGGCCAAATGTGTCCTTTTTTCGGCGTTTTCCATCGTTTTGGCCAATATTTCGGCCGGTATGGCGGCGATTTCGCGTCGGATATTGTTTTTAAGTTGAGTTAGAGTCCTTGGCTTGTTGATGTATACCTTGGATTTCAGATAACCCCACAAATAAAAGTCCGGTGGCGTCAAATCTGGTGATCTCGGTGGCCACGGAAAATCACCATTTTTCGAAATCAACCTTCCAGGGAACAATGGCTTCAAAAAATCGATTGTAGCGCGTGAAGTGTGGCATGTAGCTCCGTCCTGTTGGAACCAGTAGCCTTCCATGCGCCTGAGTGTTGTCCTGGCGATGCCTAATTCCTGAGAACGACGATAACTCGATGTTCGCGGAGCCTCCTCAACACTGGCTCGTACAGCCTCGATATTTTCAGCAGAACGTCGTGTACGTTGTCTGGATGCGTGGCTGGTATTGCTGAGACTACCGTGGTTAATAAATTTTGCGTATAAACGCTGTAAAGTGCTTTTGGATGGCGCACTTTTAACTTTATTTTTTTTTTAAACGCACGTTGAGTTTTCACAATTGAGAAGTTATTTTGGATGTAAAGCTGAATTATTTCAGCGCGTTCTTTTGGAGTGTACTGCTCCATGGTAAAAATTGTCTTGGACTGACGCTTCCAACGCGCTATGTCATTAGTCGATCTGACGTTCCTGTCAAAAGTTATAGGGTTGCCCGATGGGCCCGCTTTAAATGGCCTACCCTGTATTATGGTGAAGGGTGCTAAGCAAATAAATCATTCTGTATTTTTTAGGCACATGCAAAACTACAGTTTCTTTTTCATGAAAAAAAAAATTTACTTGAGTGTATTGGAAGCTTCCGCAATTCTTGTGATGTTGCATGAACCGGCAGAAAACGTTTGCTGTTCCTTACTGTGCCAACAATAGTAATTTCTAAGTTCTAATGCAAGGTTATGACTCGTAAAAAAATTATCGGTAGTCACATTTCGTCCACGGTATGAAGACACTAAGACTAGAACAACCCGTTCGCCTTGATTCCTTTCAGCATTGTCTTCTACTTTGCCCAAGTATTTTTGGAACTGTAAGCACAATGCGGTGTCAGAATCCGCTGCTATCCACGTTTTCATGCCATATTTCCCAGGTTTACTTGGAATGTATACTTTGAAAGGACATCTACCTCGGAACGGAATAAGCTGTTCGTCTATCGTTATGTTAGCACTTGGAACGTAAAGCAGCTGCAAGTTTTGAGACCATTGCTTATAAAATGTGCGAATAGGAGCAAGTTTATCTCCTCTTTGTTCTGATCTTCTTCTTTGCCTATCGTCAAATGCTAGTACACGAGAAATATTGCTAAATCGCTCCAAAGACATGATTGCTCTCAAAAACGGACGTCCAGAAAAAAAACTCGTCCCACAGGGAGTTAAGACTTTCACCGTATGACCGGTAGACTCCTAAAAGAATAATATGTCCGTTATACAATTATAATAGGAAAAATATATTGTAAATAAATACCAATAAGCATAAGAAGTCCCAGGTAAGCATCGAACTCAGTAGCATCTATAGCTTGAAAATTTTCGAAAACAGCACTTCCTTGCAAATTGCTGTAGTGAATTATATCCCTTTTCATAGCTTCTGTAAGGCATACATCAAAAGTATCACGAATTTTTGAAATACGATGAATAACACAAGAAGTCACTACAGGTTTTCCGTGAAGAATATTTTCACTTGCTGCACGACTTAGACATTGCAAAGAAGGTATTGTTGTCCACTTTAACATCCGATCTTTATCAAAAACTTCTGTTCTATTAGTTACGGTCAATGAAATGAAGGCTTCTGTGCCATTTAATAAACATTCGTCTTCCTCAAGTACAAAATTAGCATCACAATCATCACTTGCATCGTCTTCAAGGTCACTCAAGAATGCACCAATGTCATGCTCAGTCATTTGTCCACGCTGACATTATGGACAAGTAAATACAACAACGAATTTTTACCGTATAAATACTAGTATGAATTTAGAAAAAAAAAGTAGATTATATATACTTACAGTATGTCTAGATTCCATGTTTTATCAAAATCTATCGCCTATAAACTTAGATTTACAATAGCAACTGATCACTACAATATTTAGCACAGAAATGAAAGTATTTGGTTTCGTTGTTATTGAATACAAAAATTATAACTGTAAACGCATTCCAGCATTCACAACAGAGAGGTGTTCCAGACGATGACTCTGCAACAGGGGATATTACATTATATATTTACTATTCGTTTTACAAATATGATAGGGGTCATAAAATGACCCGAACATGATATGCGTAAGCACTTGCAATAAACAATTTTCTAAGCCTAAAATTGTGATAAAACTAGTTGATTTCAATATATTTCAACAATTGATGCACTGAGTAGTAAGAACTTTCAAATATATTCCACCAGTTAGAAATACGGTGATGTTATATGCATTTTGGGTCATCAAAAGACCCTAACGTAGTAGCAGGGTTAAACCAACTCGCTTAGACCGTTGTCGATCCATTGTGATAGCACAATCATTTGTAGGAAGTAATCATAATGATTATCTTGACTAATCCTAAGAAACTCTGTATAGGATAGAGTTTGCGTTTGGGATTCCTGACCTCATAACGCATTTTCAAAATTTTCCTGTGATAAATGATAGATCAAATCTTTTTTCAAACCCTGTTAGCGATCCATAAAAATTGTTTTAGGATTTTGGAATTTCCGTTGGTTCATTTATTTTGTATTTCGATTCATTTTTGATATGAGATTTAAATTTATAACGTGTGCCAATAAAGTAGCTGGACAAATTCCTTTTTATTAGAACCTAAGAGTGGTGAATAATATCTTTTTCATTTAATCCTTAAATTATTTATTAGTTTATGGCCTTTAATTAAAAAATTATTTAAATTAATTTTTTATCATGAAGGTCGCAAACCAAGACCATTTACGTCAACGCATTTATGACATGCTTGGACAGCATTCAAAATAAGAGGTTTTGCAACACTTTCTTCTGGAAAATATTGCACGTTCAACAATTTATTCAATTTTTAAACGTTGTGATAGTGGGATAGCTCCCTCAGGAGTGAAAAAATCAGGTCGCCCAAAAGTTCTGAACGCAAAACAATTAAAAAAACTGCAAAAAGCTGCTATTGACAAAAAAGGTGCATCAGACCGCAAGTTAGGTCGAAAGTTTGGTATTTCTAAAGAGACTGTACGTCAAAATTTGTTGAAAAGTGGTATTAATTATCACAAAAGGGTAACGGTTCCAAAATATAGTGATAAACAACTAGAAGAAATACCAAAGAAATGTAGATTGCTCCGCCGTAGCTATTTTGTTGGCGATGTTGAGGTGATTTTCGATGATGAGAAATATTTTACGTTTGCTTGGAATAACGGAGACCAAAACTGTGGATTTTATACAAACAACATAGAGAATACTCCTGATAATATTAAGTTTGCTCCTAAAGCTAAATTTGAACCGAAAGTTTTAGTTTGGGCTGCCATATCTTCCAACTTTATCTTCAAGATTCCACAGCTCCTGCCATAAGAAGTGACATTTACATTCAAAAATGCCTTACAAAACTTAAAAAATGTATCAAATCCGAGCATTCTGATGGTAATTACATCTTTTGGCCTGACTTAGCAAGTAGTCATTATGCTAAAAAGACCTTAGAGTGGATGTCAGAAAATAATATAAAATTTGTTCCGAAATGTGCTAACCCACCAAACATCCCAAAGGCCAGACCAATTGAAAATTTTTGGACTCTACTTTGCCAGAAAGTGTACGAAGATGGCTGGGAAGCTAAATCAAATCAACAGCTGAAGAACAGGATCAAATTATGTGCAAGGAAAGTGGACATGAACGTCGTCCAAAAGATGATTGGAGGTATCAAATCAAAGCTTCGGAAAATAGAAGACCATGGTCCTTTAGAACTATACAAGTAATACTTTTTTTGTGTAACAATCATATGTTTTATAAATAAAAAAAATTAAACAATTTTGAACAGTAGTATGGTTTTTTATTTTTAATCAAAATTTGTCTAGCTACTTTATTGGCACACGTTATGAGAGCTGAGACGCATTATTTTCAAATACCTTTTGCTTTTCGCGTTTTCGTAATTTAAGTAAATGGATGAAATTTCAATACCTTAGCATAAGCGGCTCCAGAGGAAAGCTATATGAAGGTTCGCAGCTTTTGCTACAGCTCATTTTCTAATAGCTGTTTTTGCCAGTAATATACTCGTATTGACAATCTGATATTCAACCCTAGCATGATTCAGTTGTTAGAGGTTTGCTCTATTGCGACCTTCGAGTTTTGACACTCTCTTACAAAAGGGTGCCTTCAAGAGGAGGGAAGAAAGAGCACAAATGTGCTCTGGGCACTTCGATCACCCATATGCAGGTGGGCTCATTGGAAAGATGTTCCGTCAATCCCAGCTTTCTTATAATGAAGCCCAGTGGAGACTATACAACTCTTCTTCCTATATTCGTTAATTGCTGGTTCGTTTTAAAACATGAATTCCTTCAAATGATTCATCATCAGAAGAAAAGGTTTTTAAATTCTAAATTGATGTTTGAGTTAAGCCAAGCCTTTTGGTTTCATTGGTTTGCACGTTACCACGAGCAGCAATATTTGCGGTGTGGCGAGTTGTGATTAAAAATTGTATTAAAAAAATTTTTAAATTTTAGTAAACAAAAATTATTTCTTTATTGAGTAATTATGTACACTCACTGCATGGATTTCATTAAAGAAACAATTAAAACAGTACACAAATTGAACTTAAAGCCATTGCTGTCAAAGTTAGTCCGAGCAAAGTAAGTTTTCGCCACACACTAACGCTGTGCTGAGCTGTATTGATCGCATTTACGTTGCACAAATCATCCGTACAGACTGTACATGAAAGCAAAGTGGCCCATGGCGCAAATGGATCCTGCGCATCACAAGCTTCGTCAGTATTTTCTGCGTCACCGAAGTAGCAGCTACGACGAATGTAAAATCGGCGGCCATCAACTAAGGGCGAAAGATTAAAGAGAGGCGAGTAAAAGAGATTAGTAGTAGTATTTATTGCAAATAAAAATGAGATATACACAATTTTTTATAATTATTTATTCTAGTATTAGGAAAGAAGAAACATTTTCCAATAATTTAACACCAATGGTATGAGACTTCTGTCGATTTATTTGTCATGGTAAGCAATTATCCAGTGTTCGGTTTTTAAAACCAGTTAAACTCTTTTATTAAGTAATGTCGGTATCTAAAGACATATTTAATAAAACGCAAAAGTTTACCCCAATGATAATTTGCCCCATTGAGAATCTCCATCAGTTGTGAATCATTCAAGGTAAATGTTCCAAGAAAGACTTTTCTATATTCTCTATTGGGCAGCTCACCAGGAAATGTGCAATGTTTTCGAGCGCGCCTAAAGTTTTATGTATGTAAGTACTTAAAAAAAATATTTGCGATAAGATATACAATAAACTTAGAAATATTAATATTAAAAAAAAAAAAAAAAAAATTCAGCTTAGTAGGATAGATGTGGACTGGAGTTGAAGTGTTTGGTAAATATGTATCTGTTTTCATTATCTTTGAACTAAAGTGTGGCCAGATAGAAAAACTAGTTTTCCAAATCGTTAATTCAGCAGCACAGCTGAACGAATCGCCAATTGATAGAAAGTTTTTTCCACAAGCGGCCGTTCCTCGGCAGACAATGGCACACCTCCGTGTGTATTTCTGCCATGAAAAAGCTCATCATACAAAACTAACTGCAGTTCGGAGTCGTTTTAAAACTGTAGATGCCTTCAATTATGGAATAACAGCAAGGCGCACACCACAAATTGAAAGAACACCTCGACCAAACACCCAAAAAAGGGTGAAAGGGCCAATTATCTATATACCTATATATTATATAATTTTTTTTAGCAGCTGTCAAAATTACCAATGGCATTCAGCTGTTAAAATATTCAGTGAGGTTAGGTATTTCATCAAGCATCACTTAACGCTGGCATTCATTAAAAAACATCGAAACTCCGTATCAGTTTTAATTTCACTACGTGAATTTTTCAGATGAGACACATTTTTGATTCAGCGGCTATGTCAACAAGCAAATTTGGCATTATTCGAGCGAACAAAGGCAACAAGTGTTCGACCAAGCATTAATGCAACCAAAAAGATTGTGTCTTTGATGCAGTTTAAGGCATAGAAATGAGGAAATTGACACTGTTACCATCAATGGTCTTGACGGATATTCTGTGGCTACAGCTCCACAACACCGATATAACCGAGCTGTGGTGCCATAAGCTAATAAAACTTGGACATTAAACAAAGTCGATGAACAAAAACTCAACGTATTTGAGTGTAAAATTCTACGAAGAATATTTGGTGCTGTTTGGGAAAACGGTATTTAGAGAAATCAATCACGAGCTTAAAGGACAGTACGAACACTCTGATATTATCTCGAAAATAAAGCTTAATTGTCTACGATGGTCTGGCCACGTTGTAAGGCCACGCGAAACATACCCACCAAAGAAAGTCCTACTGGGTATATGCAGAAGAAATGGAGGCAAAGGAGGGTCAAAACTCCGATTTTTAGATGACGTAGATTGGGACGCTGAGACAAATGTTACAGCAAGCCAAGACCCGGATCGGTTTGTTGAGCTAACAATGATGATGTTGATGGTGCCAACAAGACGTCCCCACATACCACACAAGCAACGCAACGCTGGAAATTGTGAAAGAGAAATTTGACGACTAAATCATCTCCGGGCGAGCGCTCATCAATTGGCTGCCGCTATCATGCGACTTGATAACCCTTAAGGGGTTACATTTGTTTCGTCGGGTAAAAAAATGAATATTTTGAATATTTTTTTTCTATGTAAATTAGTTATTTAATTCAAACTCCTCCATTGTGACGTCATTTCCGGAGACCCCTCGAAAAAAAGGTGCGTCCGCGTTGTCAGCATAACTCCTGACAGGATCATCAAAAATGAAAAAAACACAAATAAGTGTTTTAGTTAAGACTCGTGCTTGAACGAAGGAAAGAAAAAAAAGTAAAAAATTGGAATTTTGGCAGACATTTTTCCAAAAAAATGAAAATTTCGGTCAAATTTGTTTGACATTTTGTTTTTTTTTTTAAATAGTTGTAATTGAAAAGAAAAATCCTTCGTCCAAGCACGAGTAAATTGTATCTCGAATACCTGTGTAAAATTTCATCAAGATCGGTTGAGTAGTTTTCGAGAACATTTGACAACCGACTTTGAAAACACGGTTCCGAGAAAAACGCGTTTAAAGTTTTGAGTAACAATAAAAGTGGCTTGGAGCGCACACCTTCCAAAGGCTGTATCACCGAAACTAGACGTCTTATTGGGATCGGCTTGAAAATTTAGGATAATATTCTTGAGATGTTGTAGAAATAAATAAGCAAAAAAATTCGATTTTTTGAACCCACGAAACCCATATAATCCCTTAACTATAAACTTTAGCTCAAGAAAGTAAGAGTGCCCATGTCTTTAGTGCACGCTAACAAGCCCACCATTTTCAATGAGCTTGAAGCCAACATTCGATATGCTATTGCTGGAATAACGTCGTACATATTGGTCTGAGTCATCAAATATTGGACCTCGGCGTTGAAGTTCTGCCAGCAAAGACGAGGCGACCATGAATGTAGCTCAAACAAAAAAAAATAGAATATATTGTTTCCATTATTCCATTATTTTTGCGCGAATTACTTAAAACTGTTTTATGGCCGATTTTGAGCTCTTGCTCGAAATTTCCTATAAAATCCCAATTTAATTTTTTTACCCTTAACGTTGGTTTGAAGTGAGCACAAAAAAACGCCTTTTTATGGTTTTTCAGAAAATCTATCGCTCACTTACAAATATTAATGTGGGGACTCATGTTTCCAGGGATTTTTACAGTTAATATTCCACTAATAACACTGTAATTTTTTAAATGGATCCATTAAGCCGTTTTCCGGACCGATTGATTAAAATTTTACAAAATAATTCTAGGAACAAGTGCATTATTCTTAAACATTGGCTAAACATTACTACATGAAATTGAAAAACCTTTTTTTTCTACTTTTTTCGCATTTTTGCGTTAGTATTGCGTTAGTCAATTAAAAAAAATCATCATCCCGCCTCAATTCAATATCATTAGTCATACTAATTTTGAGAGGAATTCGGCATAAATGACTCGGTTCACTTCTAAAAGTTCATGCGATTCCCTTATACGAGTCAATTAATTCAAAAATTGAATTTAATAATCGTCCACTTCTATGGGCTTAAAGTAGTTCGAAGGTGGTGGCGATTTCCTTAAAAAGGCGGCTTGCTTTAGCAAATTGTTGGCTTGGAGACCCCGTAGATAAGTTAAACATATAAATATGATTTAGCTACTTAATTGACTGCATGTATGTATGTATTTGTGTGGGTGTATGCATGTACTTACAGCCTTCGTGCACCTTCGTTAAACAGCCAGTGGCTGCTATGCGACGCTCGTACTTATGCAAGTATTCTGGCATATCCGCGTCATCACAATCGGTTGTTCGGACTCCTTCAGGCTCGAAATATTGATTGCAACGAGCATCAGTCGCAGACTCACAATCGTAGCATTCGATGCCAAATGCTGATGCGAAGCGAGAGTTGTTTGCAGGTTGAGAGTAATGATAAATATAAAAAAAAACGAAATAAGTAAATCAAAAGTTGTTGATATGCAGCCAGTTTTCACCCACCTGTTGATATGCAGGCACCAATGAACGCAAATATTAATATTGGCTTCATTTTGTAAAAGTAAGTTGTAGGTGTAGGTGTATGCACAACTTTTTACTTTCGAATGCGCCGCAGGTCTAAGCAAAACAAAAAACGAAAAATAATTGGATTGGCCTTTTGACCTTTTCAAAAAATGTTCAACAATTTTATCACTCCCGACTGCCGCTCACCTTCTTGGTTGTACGTTGTTTGCGTTCTTTCAACTGGAATGAAACTAAAATCTGGCACGAATTTTAAAATTTTCATCGAAACGGAAATAAAACCATGAACTAATAAATAAAATTAGTATATTAGTATCTCATTTTTAGCCGATTGCCATGACCAAATTGAAAAGGCCGATACGACATTTTTGGCTCATTTTTACTTCTTGTCTTTAGGTAAATATCTCACGCTACAAGGGTGGTACGCTAGCATATCGCCTATAATTTTTATGTTTTTCTGAAGCTTGCAAAATGCAACTGGTTGGTGCTGAATTTAGGGTTTCTGGTAAGTTCTTATCAGCTGTAAGTCCCCTAGTTATTAGGTTGTGAGTTTGAACCAAACTCACTGGTTGAAGCCTGAAAATATTATTTCTGAAAATGGATACCGTGCGATGTGCATTTTGATAGCCACACGAGTGCATTTCTGTCGTCAAGAACCTTTTGCTCTTCTGAAGCAGAAAATGAAACAACATCATAATTTTAGTGCCAAAAATCAGTTGCCCTGCAGATCAAGTTTTCCAAATTTTTAATGAACTCCTTAAGAACAGCGAAAATGTCTTCCGAATTTTGAAATATAGTTCCTTTGAGGGGGTTGGTACGAAATGGTAGTGAAATTTCTGTGCGATTTTTTAAAAATATCTAAACATTTCTCTGCGAGTATTAATAAATAAAAGATTTCTTTGCGAACATTTTGCCAACTTTTTGAAACTAAGGAGAATAGTTTGCCTGCTTTCTGAAAAAAATTCTTTGCGAAGATTTTGCCAACTGTTAGAAAGGAAAGAATGAAAATTCAAAAAGATTTCTTTAAAATTATTTTGTTTACGAAAATTCTAAAAAATTTTTTGTGCGAATTTTTTGTTTACTTTCTCAAAGAAAGTTCTATCAGATTTTTTAGCGAATATTTTGACTACTTTCTGAAAGAAAATTCTAACAGATTTTTTAGCGAATATTTTGTCTACTTTCTGAACGAAAATTCTAAGAGGTTTCTTGAGAATATTTTGCTTACTTTCCGCAATAAAGATACAAACGATTTCAATAAAAATATTGTGTTTGCATTCTGAAATAAAATTTTAAAAAATTTAAAGATTTTTGGGCTTCCTTTTTAACAGATTTTCTAAACGCTTGCTTTGACACCTTTTCAAAGAAATATTTGGAATAATCCAAGTTGATATCGAAATATCCAAACTTACCCTTAATAAAGTTTTTCCAAACCTTATCTTCATTAAACCTTTGCAACACAAACTCCTAAGAAAACAGATTTTTTAGTGCGCCAGAACTTTATTATAACTTCAATACCTGCACGTCACATTTCATCTTCGAAAATATGGTAAAAAATCGGAAAGGGAAACAATAATTTCTTCAAGAATTCTTTAACAACTCTTTTCTATACAGATAACTTTAAAATTATGGCTTGCAGGCTACTTTCAATCTCAAGTTATGAGTGTGTGTGCACGAGAGTTGAAAGCCGCTTAAACGTCGCACCCTAATAAATGTTTGTAGTATAGTGGCGTCTTTCTTATTGACTCATCTGGAGATTTTCTCTTTTGCATATCTACGCGAGTAGAAGTGACAAAACAAGAGGCAACAGATAAAAATAAAGGTAAATTTATTTCTAGTTACATATATGAATACATATTTACATATTTGTGTTGGCGTTCTGCAGTGGCTAGACGAGAGAGAGAGAGAGAGAGAGAGGTTTCCATTTACGAGTATAAAGAGTTTTAGAATTAATATTTTTTTAATGATGCGTTTAAAATGCTAACTAGAAACTAAAACCTTGCTAGAGAATAGTTAGGGTGTTTTCGTTTGAAAACTTAAAAATAAAAAGAAATATATTTAAATATTTATAATTTTTTGTAATTTACTAACCATTACAAATTTTTTTGTCTGAATTCAGAACCTACCTTTGAGGTGTTTTATTCATTGCACAAATTTGTCTTCTTCGCTTCAATTGGCTTGATTCCGCGCTACCCAGATTATACAAGGTGACATAAAATTAGTCAGCCTATCACTCGGCTTTCCCGAGTCAAGCGAATGTCAAAAAAACACCTGAAACTTAGAGTGTGTTTTTCAATAGATGCTACTAACTGAACATGACCTCGATGCGCTCCAGTAGTGGCATCCCTCTGACTTTTCATGGACTTTTCGAACATGCCTCTTATTTTCTTCTCTTTTGAAAAATACTAAGAAGCCTGTGAGATTAAAAATTATTTTCATTTTGTTGGCCTGCCAAAAGCTGTACTTTCAGCAGAACTCCCCAAAAATTTATAGGAATGATTTAGGCTAATTTCAACACCACCCACAATCAATACAGTAGCTGCCTATACCTTTCTATGCCATCACCAGCGGAAGCTCCAGCGACTACTTTCAAGCGTGAAGCATTTCATTCGTATGTGTATGTCCTCGGAGTAATCTACTATCCCGAACACATATAAGTCACAATTTCCTTAATTAAGGTTTGCTTACAGTGAAATTGTGCACGAAGGAATTCATTTACTAACGTAATAATCACTTCTTAGTGAAAAATATTTAATTGACTAAACATTTTTCATCAAATTAACTGCCTCCAATGAACTTTTAGTTATTAATAATGTCGTTGTTGATTTGTATCATAGGTATAAGCTCTAAATCGGCTACAACAATGCTAAAAATAAATTCAACTTTTTCTTTTCAATCGTTTGCTAAGTACATACTCGTAAATCGACGCTTGTGTTGGTCATAAAGGGTGGTCAAATTTCAAAGGCCGATGTTGAATGTGAACCATACCTAAACAACAAGCTTTTCTGCATTTCATTTGAAATTTTTCAATTTCAGACTAACTCAACGCGTTAAAGTTATCCACGCTTATTATGAAAACGGGCGTTTAAATCAAAATGCATATCGCGCACTCATCTTCAGTGATGAGGCACATTTTTACCTCAGTGGATTCGTCAATAAACAGAATTGCCGCATTTGGGCGAATGATAATCCAAGAGTAATTGCCGAAAAACCAATGCACCCACAAAGAGTGACTGTTTGGTGCCGTTTATGGGCAGGCGGCAGCATTGGGCCGTATTTTTTCCAAAATGAGGCCGGTCAGGCAGTTACTGTGAATAGTATTCGCTTTCGTGAGATGATAACGAACTTTTTATAGCCCGAATTGGAAGATATGGATGTGGGCGATATATGGTTTGATCAGGACGGTGCCACTTGTCACACAGCTAACGAAACAATGACTATCTTGCGGGAAAAATTTGATGGCCGAATAATCTCACGTCGCGGCGATGTCAATTGGCCGCCAAGATCATGTGATTTGACACCGTTGGACTTCTTTCTTTGGGGTTATTTGAAAGAAAAGGTGTACGTCGATAAGCCAGCAACAATTCAAGAGCTAAAGGATGAGATAATTCGGCACTTTAACGGCATAGAACCTCAATTATGCCTCAGCGTCATCGAAAATTTGGACCATCGGATGGATGTGTGCCGCCGAGGCCGCGGCGTCCATTTGGCCAATATTTTATTTCATGCATAATTGAACCATACCAATATTATCATAATAAAGAGAAATGATAATAATTTCTTAAAAAAATTGTATCTTATTCAAAATCAAAAAATCAACACCGGTCCTTGAAGCTTAGCCACCCTTTATATGGCGCCTTTGACTTTATTTGGTGGAAAAAAGCTGCGCTGCTTAAAACCATTTCCTCGTGTACAATCCATTGGTGTAAATTTCAATAAGTCATCTTCGCTTTGCTCGCACAATTTGAAATGTTATGTTTTTAAATTCTTTATTAATATAATACATACCGAGCCATTACCGCCAAAATAATGTATCCCACACCATAATCGATTTTTGTTTTGTTATCGAAATCTATAGTTCAACATCATTTGCATTATCTGTCAAAATTTCATGGCTGTAAATTAAACCGTTATGATTTTATAACAAAAACAATTTTAATGTAAATGCATATGGTGACTTGTTTACATTTTCTTTGAACGCTTGTGTGGGATACAATTAAATTCTCTTTTAAAATAAATGAAACACAAGGGAAAAAAATGAAAAAAAAACACAATTTTTTGAGACTTTAATTAAAGATAAAGCTTTAGAACAATATGTCGAAGGTATGAATTTGTTTTTTTGCAAAATATGGTTTTGTTTTCAATTATTGGATATTTTTACAGCTCTCCCTGGTACCGTATAGCGATTCAGATGAATCTTTCGTTGATTTAAATGGTTTGGAAAGTTTAAAAGAAGTCGAGGAGGAAACGTGTGTTGGGAAAAGGGGCTACAGAAAGCAAAAGAGAATACCTAAAAGGCTGCAAAAAGTTAACAAAAAAAATACGAGTGTTTTGCTCAACCCGTGCTTAAAGAAAAAATGTCCAAATTCGTGTCATGATAAAATTTCTGAAGATGAAAGAGTAAGAATAAATGAACATTTTTGGGGAATCGGCAACAAAATTAGACAGAAAGATTGGCTGTCTTCTTGTGTTAAACAAGTCGATATTAAAAGGCGATATGGAGAAAGTGACAGAAAAAAGTGCAGCTTTAATTATTTTATCAATATCAATAATAGCAGTTTTAAAGTTTGTCAACAATTTTTATTGAAAACGTTGAACATTTCACAAACTCTTTTAATATCCGTAATAAAAAATAGAAGTTCGTTTAAAACTTGCCTTGAAAATATAAAAAAGTCAACTGCACACAACAAATCTGAGGAAGCAAGCATATCGCTAGTAAAATCCTTTATAGAACAATTACCAGCGGTTCCTTCACATTATTGCAGGAATAAAAGTACAAAATTATATCTACCTCAAGAATTTCGAAACATAAAAACTGTATATCAGCATTATGTAGAACATTTGAAAACTATTAATAAAGTTAATAGTCAGTTATCGTTAAGAGTATTCCGTAATATTTTTAAAAACAGTTTCAATTTAAGCTTTCATTTACCTAAAAAAGATAAATGTATCTTATGCGAGAATTACAATAATTTAGACACAGAATCCAAAAAGCAATTTCATTCATCAGAAGAGTATCAAATTCATCTAAAGGACAAAGAGAAATGTAAGCAAATATTTTTGGAGGACCAAAAGCTATGCAAAGAGAATCCGGCTTATTTATGTACAAGTTTCGACTTGCAAAAGGTCTTAAATACTCCCTATGGGAAAAGTGTTACTTTATTCTATTCTAGAAAATATTCATTTTACAATGAAAGTTTTTATGAGAGTGGTACAAGAGATGGGTTTTGTTTTTTATGGGGCGAAAAGGATGGTAAACGAGGGTGTAATGAAATTTGCACAACTGTTTTCCAATACCTTAAATTAGTCGATGAAAGAAAAACCCAGTCGATAGTCCATCTTTATTGTGATAGCTGCGCAGGACAGAACAAAAACAGAGCTATGCTTGCGACATTAACCTATTTTGTTGAAAATTCTAATTTTGTGACTAATATAAAAATCACATACTTGTTGCCTGGACACACCATGATGCCTGTTGATTCGATACATAGTACAATTGAATCGTTTATTCGGAATAGAACTGTTTGGGCTCCAAGTGAGTGGTACACCATAATATCAAATGCAAGAACTAACCCAAGAAAATATAATTGTATTGAATTAACTAACAGTGATTTTAAAGACTGGAAGGCATTTTCACAGGCGTTACTTCCAAATTCAGTGAAAATTCAATTTACAAAATTACGCTCTGTTACTTTGGAAAAAAATATTCCAAATATTGCTCTTAAATATGGCTACTTTGATGAATCTGAAACCATAAATTATGATCTAGATTCAATTCCACGATCCAGACGAAATTCCAAAATAGTTTGTGAGGGACCTACTCAATTATATGATGATATATTAAACATTTCTTCTGCTAAATATAAGGATTTGAAAACGCTTTGCGATAGAAAAACTTTACCCGTAAAATTCCAACACGAGTATTTAAATTTAAAATGGAATGGATCTGTTAAAGATTTGCTACCTGAAACCGACCAGGAAGATAGTATTTAGATAGTATTTTACAAGATTTTAAATTAACATTACTTTGTTAACAGAAAACTTTAAATATATGAATTACATTACTTTATTTTTGTTTTATCGAATATACTAAGAAATGTATACATATATTTTTTTTAAATCAAATGTAATTTAATTTTAAGGACTAAGTAAAAAAATGAAATAAAAAAAAAAACGGGAAGTCACTTCCTTAAAATAAATTTTTGTGTAACC
>JAYXIM010003793.1:0-15272 GCA_037575425.1 Anastrepha fraterculus
CATAGCGGGTGTGGATACCCACATTTGCTTGTTTGTGTGTCGCCTTTATGGACACTTTGTGCCATTGATAACTTCTGTTACCCAAACTTTAGACCTCATTTTATCGAGATATTTTCATGAACTCCCTCCCGCTTGCATTGACCTACTTTGGCCTACATTTTTGTCTTGAAAAACTCTCTCCTTCCCTTTTTATTTTTATTTATTTATTTTTTGTGTTTTTCAGGCGCCTGTTGCTGAGCATCCACTGTTGCTGAAGTGTTCATGGGGGTGTCACCTGTTAATTTATTTAAATGCCACACTCAAATACAGAGGTAGTGCAGTCTATGGCATATAACCAGGCAATTTATCACTGACAAGTGGATTTCAATTAACTACTTAGTTAGACTAAAATGTAGATGGTTTTCAGTGATTAGCACAAAAAGGTTGTGAATTGTCACAGAAAATCCATTTTTTATTATGTTTTGGGTTTAAACTGCCCTGCATGGCGACTTGGCAGCTATACAATTTGAGGTACTGTGGATATTTGCTCAAATAACTTTGCACTGACATTTTTTAAGCGAATATAGGGTGGTTCGAAGACAAGTATCTTTTGGTATCTTAGGCTATTTTGTCATTGACAACTTTTTCTGCTCAAAATTATGATTTACGCTCAGCATCATGCCTTCACGAAAGTAAATTGACCCGCTCTATATTTAAAAAAGGGCGGAGATTAGTAGAAAAATATTTCCAAAAATATCTATAATTGTTTCCCTAAGATATTTTCGATGAAACTCGCTACACTTATCGCTAGGGACCAAAAGGTCTATGGGTGGCTTAATGCCGACCAGGCTAACCTAAGCTATCACTCATTTACTTCAGTATTGTCATAAACCAAATAAAAAATTTAAATTTATAGTAGATAAGTTTGCAGATATGACCAAGAGCTCTTTTTTATGCTGCGTAAAAAGTGCATATCGATATCTATTAACAGCACCTCATTATCATCATCATCTTTTGGCTCTACAGCTCTTTGTGAGCTTTGGCCTCCTGCACGTGGGACCTCCATACGTTAACGCTTGCGACTTTTTCCCCGTTCGTTATCCTAAGTTTCTTGATGTCGTCCTCTAGTTCGTCGGTCCACCTTGTTCTCGGCCTTCATCTTGCTCTATTGTTGAACGCTCTGGCTTCTACGATTTTCTTCTGTGCCCTCGTACCGTTCATTCTTGTAATGTGACCCAGCCATCTTAACCGCTGCGCTTTGATGTAACGTATAACATTTTCGCCCTTTATTAGTTGATCTAGCTCGTCGCTCATTAACAGCACTTCATGAGATGAAAATTTGTTTTTACTTTTACTTAGAGAGGCATACTAAATTGAAAATATTGAAGCCGTTTTTCTCGAGATTTTGCTTTTTTTAGTTATGGCCATATTGTAGTATACGAGCGATATGCAAATTTGATAACGTAGATGCCAGACTATCGAACAAAATTGAAAATATCTGGAAGTCTACTGAGAGATAACTTGGATATAAGGCTTTTTCAAATTGAATATGCTTCCCTTATGATTATAATACAACTTCAAAACAAATTTAAATTATAAGAATTTTCCAAGTCAAGTCCTTTCTGATTATTGCGGTACAACCTACAAGTATACGAGGCGTATACGTAATTATAATGATTAGATGTATGTAGAGAACGAGCGAACATCAATTTTTGCAGGCGAAGCCAACTTCAGCCGAAACCGTACGGAAATCGAACAAAACATTTTTAAGGCCGGTGTTGATTTTGAATAAAATACAATTTTTTTAGGAAATTATTGTAATTTCTCTTTATTATGATAATACTGGGATGGCTCAATTACGTACGGAACAAAATATCGGCCAAATGGCCGCCGCGGCCTCGGGTGCACACCTCCATCCAATGGTCCGAATTTTCGATGACGCTGAGGCATAATTGAGGTTCTATGCCGTTAATGTGCCGAATTATCTCATCCTTTAGCTCTTGAATTGTTGCTGGCTTATCGACGTACACCTTTTCTTTCAAATAACCCCAAAGAAAGAAGACCAACGGTGTCAAATCACATGATCTTGGGGGCAATTGACATCGCCGCGACGTGAAATTATTCGGCCATCAAATTTTTCCCGCAGAAGAGCCATTGTTTCGTTAGCTGTGTGACAAGTGGCACCGTCCTGTTGAAACCACATCTCGTCCACATCAATATCTTCCAATCCGGGCTAAAAAAAGTTCGTTATCATCTCACTATAGCGAATACTACTCACAGTAACTGCCTGACCGGCCCATTTTGGAAAAAATACGGCCCAATGATGCCGCCGGCCCATAAACCGCACCAAACAGTTACTCTTTGTGGATGCATTAGTTTTTCGGCAATCACTCTTGGATTATCATTCGCCCCAATGCGGCAATTCTGCTTATTGACGAATCCACTGAGGTGAAAATGTGCCTCATCACTGAAGATAATTTTCTTCGAAAATTGGTCATTCACTGTTGCCATTTCCTGCCACCATTCTGACCATTGACGACGCTTGAAATGGTCAAGAGGCTGTAGTTCTTGAGCCAATTGCACCTTGCAAGCGTGTAAATGCAACTCTTTATGCATAATGTTCATCAACGACAAGCGTGAGAGGTGCAATTGTTGAGCACGACGACGAGTTGAGGTGGACGGCTCTTCAACCACACTATCGCGAACAGCAGCAATATTTTCTGCAGTACGAGCTGTACGAGCATGCACTGGTGTTTTCACATCTCCTACAGACCCGGTTTGCTCAAACTTTTGAAAATTTTTTCCGATTGTACGCACATTTGGGCGATTAAATTGACCGAAAAAATCACGAAGTGTGCGATATCCATTTTGATTTGAACGCCCGGTTTCTTAATAAGCCTGAATAGCTTTAACGCGTTGTTCGATTATGCATCTTTCCATGGTTCAAATTGAGTTAGTCTGAAATTGAAAAATGTTAAGTCAAATGCAGAAAAAAACTTGACGCTTAGGTGTGGTTCATGGTCAATATCGGCCTTTGAAATTTAACCACCCTTTAAAAGAAAAAAAGGAAAATGGAATTTGTTTATAAAAATATCAAAAATTTATTTTTATTTGTATAGATATAGTATATTTTTTTCATTTTTTGTTTTTTGTTGTGAACAATGTTATGTATATTATAATGTTAAACCATTCGACCATCGGCCTTAACAATCGTACTGTTAGTTCTCCCTTCTCCAAACTGGATAAAGAGGCAAAGCGAATGGGTCTGGTGGTGAACGAGGGCAAAACGAAGAACTTCCTCTCATCAAGCCAACAGCCGACGCACCCACGTCACTGTTGACAGTTATATGATAATTTCGAGGTTGTAAAGGACTTCGTGTATTTAGGAACCAGCATTAACACCGATAACAATGTCAGCCTTGAAATCCAACGGAGAGTCTCTCTTGCCAACAAGTGCTACTTTGGACTAAGTAGGCAACTGAGCAGTAAACTCTTCTCTCGACGAAAAAAACTAACACTCGACAAGGTTATCATCATGCCCGTCCTAATGTATGGCGGAGAAGCGTGGACGATGACAACATCGCTTGGAGTGTTTGAGAGAAAGATTCTGCGTAAGATTTTTGGACCTTTTATACGTTGGCAACGGCGAATATCGCAGGCGATGGAACGATGAGCTGTATGAGCTTTACGAAGACATACCTGTAGACATAGCGCAGTAAATATAGATCCAGCGGCTACTTTGGCTGGGTCATGTCGTCCGAATGGATACAAAACGCTCCGGTTCTGAAAGTTTTTGATGCGGTACCAGGTGGTGGTAGCAGAGGAAGACAAAGGAGAAGGACTTGGCTTCACTTGGTGTGCCCAACTGGCGCCGGTTAGCACGAGAAAGAAAGAATATGTTAAAAAAACTAAAAGTAGAAACAAATTTTCATAAAAATATCTACAGCAATACTCGTCCAAAAAAGGGCCGAACTGAACCCGAACTGAAATTTAAAGCATTGATCATGGCCGAATGCTAAATTCGGTCTCTCTCTACTTAGTTAGTTAACAAAGCTGGTGTTCTGATTGGCTTGACACGTAATTGCAGAAGTGTCAGCATTTTTATCTCCTAGGGAAGGTTATACCTATGCCAAAGTTTCAGGCCAATCAGAGCAAAATTGAGACACTTTTACCGAGGAGATTTGACTGTTTTGTTGTTTTCCAACCGATTTTCATGATTTTTGCATATTTAGAAAAGTTGACGCTTCAGAAATGACATGTCGCAATTTCAAGTCATCCTAGCCTGCTATCCCAGAAGTTGTGAGCTCGAATCCGACTTGAAACACAGTCCTCGCATTTTTCCAAATTTACCTACCTGCCCTGTTTCTAAAAAACCAAAAACTTATCCTTTCCATCTTTACTCTCGCTCAATAGTCAGCGCATTATTTGCATTGTAGCTGCTAAAACAAGCAAACGCAAAGAAAACCCCACAGTTACACCAGAGAATGTTAATGCAATTCCATTGACATTCTGTGGTTACACATTCCATCAGTGGCGCCAGCAAGAGGAAGCGAGCAATCGCGGTAATAGCGCAGACACACCACATTTAGCGAAGTACTCAACCAACTGTGTTGAAAAGAGTGAAACACAGTTGGCGCTCCAAGCAGTAAGAAGGTGTGGTTCCCAAGCAACTACTGTGGACATTCCCACTATTTAGGACTGGTAGCAGCAGGCTAATCACCTACCCTGTCAGTAATCTAATAGATTAACGTAACCAACGCAAGAGAAATGGTTAGCGCGCTGACTAATACTAAGTTTCCACCGCAGCCGCTATCGTGTTCTCTGCCGCTATCGTGTTCTTAGCGCAAACACGAAACAAAACTCCTGTCAAATCCCATACAAAATTAAAACACAACTCCATACCTAAACCCACTTTTCAAAGCGTGTTTTGTTGGTTTGCGTCTAATTCAAAGCGTGTTTTGTTGGGTTTGCGTCTAATTTAATTATTAAGTGGTGGCAATGTTGCTCATTTTCCTCATTTATTATTGCATTCTTATCGAAACATGGCAACAATGATTGCAATTTGTCAATATGACATTTGATTGACGGCCGCCGTAGCCGAGTGGGTTGGTGCGTGATCACCATTCGGAATTCACAGAGAGGTCGTTGGTTCGAATCTCGGTGAAAGCAAAATTAATAAAAACATTTTTCTAATAGCGGTCGCCCCTCGGCAGCCAATGGCAAACCTCCGAGTGTATTTCTGCCATGAAAAAAATCTGCTCATAAACATATCATAAAACAAAATGAAATAAATGTATAAAAAAAAAAAAATTTTTTTGTGATTCGAACCAAGGATTTCGGATCGGAAGCCCACATTGCTAGCCGCTGGGCTATCGCGCTGTGCTGCCGCCGCAAAATAATGTATCATAAATCTGTTTGCCATACCAAAGACCATACACTTTGCGAACACATTTCGGTGGAAACAGTTGACAGTTCTCCCAAACACAACTCCTGCAAACACGGTGTTTGCTTTTGGTGGAAACGGGGGCTAACGTATCGCAGTCGTTGACTACAGCCCGTAGAGAGCACAAATTTGAGCAAAACTTATCCCGTAGAGAACACAAAATTTAGCAAAACTTATCCCGTAGTGAACAACCGCGTTGTTTTAGTTACATATTTACAGGATGCATCGGATTGTGTGTGATTTTGCCATTGATATTTTTGCTTACACACTTTTTCACATAACTACGTTATCAGTTACAATTTTTTGTTGTTTAATAAACCAAAGCCAAAAACCAACAAATGCAAATAGTTTATTTATCTACAATTAAGATTATTCAATATTGTTTTTAAGTTATTTTAACAAAAAATAAAATTTTTCCAAGTTTATTTTGTAAATGATTTCGAAATGTACTGTTTGGCAACAGTGTGTGGTGAGAGAGCAATCCTGAATTTTCAAAAATCCTGCGATAAAGTCTACGATACTACGATACGGAATCGTAACAGCTGACAGGAACCTGCGTTTACGGTTGTGAGTGCTGGCACCGAAAGCCTCGGATATACGATCTCCTCTATCGTGGCGACATTTGGCACACTTACCAGGACATGAATAGTACAATTGAACGTTAGGACTCTCAGGGAACCATCCAGATAAGCCCAACTCGAAGTGCAGCTGGCGATCTACAACATCGGCATACTCGGCGTAGGAGAAATGAGATGGAACGGCAGCGGTGAAAGCACGTCAGCATATGCTAATATAGAACTGCACAGCGGCCTTATAATTTCTAAGAAAATGAGTAACACCTTGCATTCTTCGAAGCCAATCTCAGACCGCATAGTCCTAGCACGCTTCTGCAGTAACGCTCATCGGCACGTTAGTATCGTACAATGTTACGCGCCGACAGAGGAGGCTGACTGAGCTGCACAGTTAGCGGCCACACAGTGACGTCAAGATCAAGCTGGAATGCAGTAACAAAAACTACACACCACGCAGGCATAAGCGACTCAACGTCCAGCTGCTGCGCGATTCCGCGACCAAAAAAGAAACAACTAACGCCTTTCGCGAGAATGTGCTCATCAAACACAACAACACTGATTGGCAAGCTACAAATGCCACGCTCAGGCAGATCGCTCAGGAAAAGCTTGGCACAATAAAGGCCACCAACGGCAAGCCATGGATCTCTGACACCACTTGGCGCATAATGCAACGCAGAAACGAACTTCAAAGGCAACTTCTCAGCGATGGCTCCCTTCGGCCAGCCTACATAGAGGTGACGAAGGAAGTAAAGAAATCGGCCAGGAATGATAAGAGAAAGTTTGTTGCAGATCCTGTTAGCGATGCCAAAGTGGCAGAAATACTTCAGCAACAGCTAGTATTAATTGCACATGGAACGATTATTTAGCGAAGCCTTTCATTTCATTAAAATCAAAATGGAAGTGATACAAACCTACGCAGCGCAAGTTTGGGGGTATACCTTATTCGACGAAGTAAATAAACTTCAACGTTACTTCATGAAAAGAATCCTCAAACTACCCGAGTTCACTCCGAATTATGCAATAGCACTAGAAACTAATTTAGAAGATAGCCACATTTATTCTTTAGAACTACACACGAAGTATATCTGGAAAACCATTTATATGGTAAATACAATTGCAACAGACTCCCACATAAACTAGCACACGGCATCTGAAATAATAATGTGTTTTGGCGTCTGATGACATGGAAATGGAGTTTTGTCTAAAGTTTGAAGAAAACATCACCGCTATAGACTGGGAAGATCGCTGTGAGCAACTTGGAAAGACAAAAAGCGCAGTCAAGCGCGACGCGAATTTATAAACATTTAGACTACTCGAAAGGGGAATCATATATTAAAGAAAATATGCGACTAGCTGATATTACGACAATTTTCAAAGCAAGATGTGGTTTACTGAAGCTAAATGCAACTATTATACGTATGGAAATGCTCAGAAAATATGCACCTTCTGCAATTTAAACGAGGAAGAAGATATGCAGCACTCCTTAGGAAGATGTCCGGTATTGAAGGAGATCAGAACAAGATACCTACACGCAGCGAGGCTAAATGAAGCAGAAGTAATCAGGGTGGGCCATATAGCGTTTGCTTTTTGAACCACCTACTTTTTTGAGAATGGTAACACAAATGACATGTCAAATGTGTTCATAATTTACTTAAAGGTTTGACATTTACGAAATGGGACGCTATACGCTTGAACAAAATTGGGAAATATTGAAAACCGATTTCCAAAGTGGTGAGTCTTCTTCTTCTTCCGCGGTTACAGTAAATGGCGAGCGTTACCGTGACATGCTCAACGAGTTTTTGTTTCCAAAAATTGAAGAGGATGACATGGACGGCAGAACGGTGCAATTTGGCCATAAATGACAATGCAGGAGATTGGACTTGCTACTGAGGTATTTGCATTGAGTATTGACGATCAAATTATCAATAAATTTGCGAATTTTCGAAAAATCAAATGTTGTTATTATTTAACAGTGACCACGCTCTTATGTAACAGACTGTACTAATAAGAAACTAAAAACAATTATTATTTATTTAACATTTGAGTGACAATAATTATAGTACATTGGAATTATACTTTCAAAGAATTATGAGTGCAATTTTTTATTGAAATTTACCACGTAATATTAAAGGATATTTTTGTTTTGAAGTACTAAATTTTAAAAATAAATTTTTATTTAAAATTTTTTCTTTAACTCTATTCACTTGAGTTTGGTTGGATGCTGGGAACTTAGCCCAATAGCACAGGTGGCTTATGGCACCAATCAAATGGAAGTCGATGTTTGCAAGTACAGCTGACACATTTTTAATTTTCCTTTAAGTATCATAGTAATTTACGCTACACAAATACTTCACTTCTTCTACTAAACATACCAATACTTCCCTATGCTGGCTACGTTTTGCTCTACTCTGTCGCACCTGCTGGGCAGCACAATGGCCAGTGTCACCACAAAAATGCCACAAAGCTTGTTGAACGTTAAGAACTATGCCTGTTCAATTCCTCAGCCACTTGGCCTATCCCTGTGTAGCCACTCACACATAAGTACGCACACACAAACACACACACATATACGTAAGCTTACATTGCGAGCCAAGCATTCATGTCGTTGGGCAAGCAGCCAGGCAAGTTGTAGTTGGTCGTTGATTTAGTTACCCACTTGTTGAGCCTTACAAATTGTTATCCTTTATTTATGGCAGATTGGTTCCCACTCGCCGCCTGTTCTCTGCACTGCATGGCACCTTCTGTGTGGCGCACACACGCTGACCATTCCTTTGTTGCTGCCAATGTTCTGCCTCCGGTGGAGTGTGTTGCCTTGTTTTGTGTCAGCTTTTTAGCCACTTTCCTTGCCACAGTTAAGTAGCTACGTACATATGTAAGCCAAATGTTTCATGCAATACTGCTGTTCATAGATTTTGTCAGTGGCGACTGCTGTCGATGTTGCTGTCGCTATTACAATTTCTATTTGTTGTTGTTGTTATTGCTGCTGCTGTGGGTACTTAGGTCTTTAGATGACAACGTAATTTATTTTTTCACACCATTACAAATGTGCGACTTATTGTTTGTAGTAGTTGGCATCTTACAAACGTGTAGGTTGTGGCGCTTCGCTTAGTACAGCCGTGCAACACCTGACCGAAATTAGGATTCTTACGATTGCCAACTTTTGCAGCATTCGCTACTATTTACTACTACATGCATACATCAACAGCAGCAAAGTAGGGTGTAGCAAAGCATGCACACATAAATACTTGCGTTTGTATATATGTATGTTTGTATGTATGTGTATACGTATTTTTGTATAAATTTGTATGCGCTTTAACTCGTATGCTGCCAACCTTTGCAGCATAGGAAACGGCGGCATTGGCAATGACAGCTAAAAATTTATGGCTGATTACTGTTGGTGAACGTTACTTTGATAATGACCCATTCGCGGAATAAAGGGTAGAGGCGATGGGGGCCCTTCATTGGCAGAAAATCTCGAAATTAATAAACTTCTATTAGTCTGTCGGTGCTAAGTGGCTATAAGTCATTGTATTTTATTTGCTCTTACACGACGATGGCAATGAACCTAAGTAAAATTCAATTAAGGTCTTAAATGAAAATTTACCATAGTTAAAATGAAGAAAAGTATTTCGTAAAGATTTCGTATTTCGTATTATTTTATTCCTTTGACGGAAAACTCGAGTTCTTTTGACTTGATCCATTCAATGAGCTAGTTTGCGATGGTATCGTAAGAAGCGAACCGCTCTCCAATAAGGGCTGACTCCATTGATCGGAACAGATGGAAATCCGAAGGTGTAATTTCTGGAGAATATGGCGGGTGGAGCAAGATTTCCCAATTCAGTCTCTATAAATAACTCTGTACCGATTTAGCAACTTGTAGCCTGGCGTTGTCATGCAGCAAAATCAGTTTGTCATGTCTACCGTTCCATTCCGGCCGCTCTTATTTGAGATTCAAACGCATTAGTTGCAGTCGATAATGATCGCTAGTGATGGTTTCAGATGATTTAAGGACTTCATAATAGATGACACCCTTCTGATCCCTCCAGATCAACCAGCACAACATAACCTTTGAAGCATGAACATTGTTTTGTCATGGCCTGCTTCACCTGGCAGGCGCCAACGTTTTCGACGCTTAGAGTTATCATAATATATCCATTTTCCAGTGACGATGCGATGCTGACGATTCTTTTCTGCCCTTTTCATCACCTCAGCATCTCACACGCCACGAAACGTCTCTCGATATCCCTCTCCTTCAATTGATGTGGCACCCAGTTACCTGCTTTCTGGACCATTTCCATCACATGCAAACGTTTACCGACGGTTGATCTGTCAACATCCAACTCTGTAGTCATATCATCAAGAGTTCGACATGCGGCCAACCCATTCGGCTACGGCGGTGGCCATATACGCCTTCAAATCACCAGTATATTAGTAGAGCTTCTGTGTTCGCTCAGTATCAGCAGAGGCATCGCTTTTACGGAGGCGGAAATTAATTCCCATACCCAATATAATTTGAGGTTGTGCGCAGTTAGTCCCGAAAAAATTGATTATTCAAAAACTCTTCTTGCCAAGACATTTTAATTTATTAAAGTAGAAATTTCCACTCTTCCCTGATGCAGGGGTTGCGTTTTATATTTTGCCCCCAATAATGAAAAAAAAAACAGTAAAATAAAAATGGTTTTATTATTTTTAAAAATTTTCTCCAACAACTTTTTAATGAAAATGGCGTTATTGTTTTGCAAAATATTCTGCTTGGAATCAATATTCTTCTGGATGCTCTTGAAACAGTTTTCAAAGCACTTTTTCCACACAGAAGTGTACGCCTCTAAAACGAGCTGTTTAAAGACTTCAACAGCTTCTTCAGTCGTGGAAAAACGTTAGCCTCGCATTTTATTTTTAATGTTTGGAGAGAAAAGAAAGCATTAAGTGCCAAATCAGACAATCAGATAAGACGCATAGCCCATTAATGAGAAAATTTGAGTGCTCAAAGACCCTATTGCGTGAGCCGGTACGTGAGAGCTCGCATTGACTTGGTGAAGGATGATTTATCTTTGGCAGTTCGTTTCCCCTAATTCTGCGAAAACTTCTGACAAACAAATGGTTGTGTACTCGTTTCACTTACAATTGACTATTTTAAGTTTCTCTTGTGGTGCTCGTTCCATTGCGACTGAATTTCTGGAAAAAACAGGCCATAATTTGCTTTGAGGTGCTTCTTCTGCGATCAACTTTTATTGGATTAAACTAGCCTTTTAATATTAATACTGTTAATTGCTGTTTTGTTTCCGACTCATATGCATAGATCCAAAATTCGTTACGATGTCATAGACAAACTTTGAATTATCGCAGCTGAATTTCTTCAACCTTTTTGTTTGCACCAACCGACACGAGTCTTTTTTGGGTCATTGGTAATTGTCAAATAATGCGATATCCAATGAGAACAAATCTGTGTGATGCCCAAATGTTCATGCAAATTTCATATTGAATGTTTGCTGATCTCACTAATGCTTAAGGATGCCTCTATCTTGCTATATGTCACACACGATCTTGCGTCATCAATTGACGCACAGCATCGATTGCTTCTAGCACAGAAACAGTTCTCGGATGGCTTCCACGAAATTCATCCTGAAAGAATCGATGACCACGTTGGAACGCATTGGAACTCGTTGTACCAGCGTTTCACAGTGATCAAGTCGATGGTTTTCGAGAAAAGCGACACAACTCAAAATTAACTCAAATTCGTAGTTTTGCCGTTAAAAGCAAAAATCAACTACAGAGTTTATATACATATTTTTATCTGGAAAAGCGTCATAAGCGAATCTTGAAGCAATTCTGAGAGATGGCGTTAGTGTCGTTTTGTCAGGTGATCGAATTGGCGCGTCACTTATCTAGAAAACTGACTCAACTCAGTATTTTGTATTTTTAAATTATGTCACTTTTCTCGAAAACCATCGAAGTGTGAACACCAGAAGTCGAAGTAAGTGGATCACTCCTGTCCCGATAATCCACGTCGAAAATCGTAATAAATCTGCACACGAAAACTTCCACGTGTTAATCCATCTTTTGGGCGAGAAGAGTTTTTCAACTGAATGAAAGAAGAACAAATAAAGCTCGTAAGTGAAACGTTTATATCTAAGTTTAACTTAAATATACCAAATTTCTCGATAAAAATATAGAATTGCAGCTCATTTTACTGTAAAATGGAGACTTATCGAAGATCTCGCTGGAATATTGATATAGAAGTATTAAATTAAAAGTTATTAAGCAGGCTTGAATAAAAAAATATTTTGTTTAAACAAGTTTTAATAAAACATATTTTTAACTGGTGTTGCCACCTCTTTTTTAAATTAGAAAATTCATTAAATTTTTTTCTTAATTCGAATATTAATTTAAAAAATATGAGCAAGCTCGTATTTCATTGGAAAGGTAAAGATAGTTTTAATCCAATAATATACAATATTTAGATGGCGTTGCTACCTAATTTTAAAGCAAACGCTTCCATTAATAACAAAAGTTTATTGGAAATTAGGATATGGGTATCACGTAAAATGTATTCGAAAGAATGAACAAAGCTTTGGTGAAAATTATTTGTATATGGCGTTAGCACCTAAGGTTCGGAACAGAATTGCACCGGGACAGCGGGTTGATGGGTGTTGATCAGCTGATCCACTTCTGTTGGAAAATTCGGGCGGTTAAACACAATTGCGACGGAGACGGAAAACACTATTGCGATGGGCCGGCTTTCAGCTGACATTTTGGGGTTACAATAAAACTAATTTTGTTATGAAATCTTTTCGATTGTTCTGTTTGTGAAGCAAATCATTGAAACTCATTGTTACAAAAGAAACAACTTCTTTCTAAATTATCGATATTTTGCGTGTTTTCTTGTGCAAATCGAATATTATTGGCTTGTCATTTGCCTGTTGTTGCTTGTAAGCAAACGAATTGCCTTCAAGTGGTCAGAAGGCAACCCTGTACCATCAACCTGTCGAAGAAAATAGAAATAAATCTTATTATCTTGCGGCCGTAAAAAAACCAACGGCAAGAAATTCGTTCCCGCCGCAATTATGTGCAATTTCATGCAATTAAATGTAGTCTAATTTTGACAGCGCGTACCCGATCACCCGTTACCCGCTGTCCGCTGCAATTATTTTAAAGCGGTAACTCTTATAGCGAAAATGGTGAATAGCAGCATACGAACGAGCTATATTAACGCAGGAAATTGAGCACTCAAGAACTATGTAACAAACAGCACAATTTTGGAAAAAAATAAACGGAGATGAAGTGGCGTATACTCCGAAAGATGCAGCTGTTGAGCGAAATGAAAATTGTTAACGATAGTGTTCGCAGTCGAATTTTTGAGTAGCTTGAAAACTTCAGGAGTACTGGTACATCGAACCAAATAAAAAATTTTAGTGCCGATAATACTTTTAAGATACTTTAAGCCTCCAAGTTGCAGTGAACCACGTTTGAGAGGTAAAAAAACACAAAAGAATATGTTTTAAGCAACTAATTTGTCTGGTTGCAGTGAGAAAGAATCTGTCATACTTTCTCGAATTCCAATTATCCAAACAAATGATCCACTTACATTAAAGCGACTTCAGTTGCTGACTAGTTTGTGTTTTCCGATAACAATTATGAAGGCACATCAGATAATTGAACAAAGAGCAGGTATTGGGCTGCTTACTAACTGTCAATTATACATTGAATATACCCGACTGAGCATGCAACTCACAGATTTGCGATGCCCATAATTTTAATAAAGTGTATAGAGAAGCACTTCACTGAACAAAAAAATGTGTATACTTTAAAAATCAAAAATTTCAGCTAAAACTGAAAATTGTTTACCCTTACAACGAAAAATATAAATGCTGGTTACTGGTTTTATTAAAAGTACAGTCGACTCTCGTTAATTCGGAATTCGAGGGACTCTTAAAATATTACGAATTATCGAGTGTTTGAAATATTAAATGGTTTGAAATTTTTGAAAGAAAATAAATAAAACTTCGAATTATCAAGTGTTTTTATTTAACTGCTAATGTTTTACATATTCATAATGCGAATTAATTAATTTTTGAAAAGAACTCATTTATACGGGTCTTCTTCGAAGCACATTGCTGCTGCTCAGACTTTTCAATAGTTTTTTTAAGGGGAAAAAGTGCCTGATATGCTGTTTCATCAGTTTCGTTTTGTACCTTCTGCTCAAATATGAACGAGACGTTATCAATAAAACGGTCCGCGGATGACATATGGCAAAAATAAAATTTTTGTTTCTCTTTTGGTAGGACTGTTATAAGCTTACATGGCAAATTTCAGCCTGATATGTCACATAGTTTGTTTTCTGTGCTACTGTAAACAAGTCAAGCTCGAGTGTTTTCTTCGAATTCTCTTTTATGACTTCAATTGTCTCAAAATGTTTTCCACGGAGCGGCAACTTGAGCTTGGGAAACAGGAAAAAGTCACATGGAGCCATATCAGGCGAATACGGTGCTTGCGGAACGATATTAACATTATTTTTGTTCAAATAATCGCGACCAAGACGTGATGTGTGAGCTGGTGCATTATCGTGATGCAAGAACCATGACTTGTTGTCCCACAATTCCTTCCTTTTAAGACGAATGTTCTCGCGCAAACGCTTTAAAACGTCTAAATAATATTCAGCGTTAACCGATTTTGCGATTTGTGCGATTTTCAAGCACAATTTCCTTTACTTTTCCGATGTTTTCGTCGTTTACTGATGTTGCTGGACGACGTTCATGAGGCAAGTTTTCAACCGATATACGGCCCTCTTTGAACGATTTGTACCACTGGAAAACACGTGCACGCGATAGAGCAGAGTCCCCATAGGTTGTCTGCAACATTTTTAAGGCGTCTGAAGCCGAAATTTTGTTGGAATAACAAAATTTCAAACAAATTGTTCAACTTGAATTTCCATCGTTAAATTCGAAGAACACACTCGAGCTTGACTTGTTTACAGTAGCACAGAAAACAAACTATGTGACATATCAGGCTGAAATTTGCCATGTAAGCTTATAACAGTCCTACCAAAAAACTAAAAATTTATTTTTGCCATATGTCATCCGCGGACCGTTTTATTGATAACGTCTCGTTCATATTTGAGCAGAAGGTAGACAAACGTTTTGTAAGTTATCGAATGGGGTTCTTGCTACCTTAACTGACACATCTGCCAAAGATTCTGAAGTATCGTCTTCATCTTCATCGTTGCTCTTTTCATTCGGGTCTGTCGCAGATAAAATTTCGCCATCGGTTAGTGATACTGA
>JAYXIM010003794.1:0-26758 GCA_037575425.1 Anastrepha fraterculus
TTCAAGTTCTATTAATCTATTACAATTTTTCTATGAAATTGATACACTTCACAAAATTCCTCAAAAGAAATTTCACTAAAACTCGAAAAAGCAACTGAACTTCAAAGTACTCGTATACTCGTATGCGCTGAAAGTGTTACAACAGCTCCATCAAAAAAATCGATGCCCAAATTTTCAAAGGCATGCCATCTTCATCTAGGACTTTGTAATGCAGTGCATCGGTAAAATCTGTAAACAGGATCCAGTGAAGCTGTTCACAAATGTTCGAACTTTTAGTGAAGGGTAAAAGCTAGAAAGGCAATGCTCCTCTAAGGGGGAGGGATTCACTGGTTCGCTGTAGGAGTTTAAATACAACTCGAAAAGTTATGGGAACCCCACTATGAAGCTTACAGGGATTACTGAGCCGCATTGTCTCAGTAATTAAAAAAAAAACAAAAACTGGTAACATCTATCGGGTAGTTTTTCAAAACTTCCAAAAAAAAATTTGCTTCAATAATTATCAATTCCACATGCCTAATTTTTTAAAAATAATGTTATGGAACGCGAACGGTCTTCCAAAGCACCAGCATGAATTGGAAATGATTCTCAATTCAGAAAAAATCGACATTTGTTTAATTGCTGAGACGCATTTCACTAATCAAACTTTTTTCAAGATCAAAAACTTTGAAGCTTACCACACTATTCACCCAAGCAGCAGTGCACGAGGCGGAAGTGCCGTAATTATTAGAAGCAATATTAAACACTATGAACAAGAAAAAGTCAGCACCAATGAATTCCAAGCTACCACCATCACAATTAATGCTGGAGGTGATCTAGCATTGACAGCTGTTTATAGTCCTCCAAGGCACCAAATCAAATACGATCAATATGTTCATCTTATTGAACGTCATAAAACAAAATTCATTATGGGCGGTGATTTTAATGCTAAACATATCCATTGGGGATCTAGGCTAACAACCACTAAAGGAAGGGAGCTGTTCAAAGCGCTTCAACAAACAAATTGTAACACTGCATCTTCATGGATGCCAACGTATTGGCCATCTGATCCACAAACAAATCCGGACCTTATCGATTTCTTCATCACCAGAAAAGTCTCCAGTGCATATCTTAATATTGAAAATGGGCTAGACATGAGACAGCGAAACGGTAGTGTTACGTGATCCAGTTCTCAAATTAACTAGTCAATTTACCGACTGGGATTATTTCCGCAAAATGTTAGAAGAATCTGAAGACAATACGTTTCCAATGGAATCAACAACAAAGATAGATGACGAATTTTTAAAACTGACGAGAGAAATACAACACTCTGCTTGGTCGGGCACACCTCCTTTAATGAAAATTTCCGCTGGCTACAAATACACAAAAGATATAAAAGAAATGGTGCTAAAGAAGCGAAAAATGCGGCGTAGGTGGCATCAAACAAGATCACCTGTTGATAAAGCAGCTTTGAACAAAGCAGCGAAAGATCTCAGCCATAAAATTAAAGAATATAAAAATCAATCATTTACAAACTACGCACAGCAATTAAATAATAAAAGAGACACAAACTACTCACTATGGAAATGCACCATGCCACTTTTCAAGCTGTCGTTTTTTGATATTTGACAAGTAGAAACTACGCCATTAATAAAAATGGAACGATACTAGTACGCTTAAACAACGCATTGAAATTACAAAATTCACTAAATGCAAATGGTGAAAATTTGGCAGAGATGGTTCATAAAACTCGAACAGTTTTGGTCACCGTGAAACACCCTGTCGGACCGCAATACAGAAATTGGTGAAAAAATTTGAGCTGTTGGGACGAGTTAGTGATGTGAAAAATAAAACCCGTGCACATCGCTCAATATATTGCTGTTGTAGCCGAAAGTGTTGAAGAAAACCCAGGTTTGCCCATTCCTCTTCGTTCTTTGGAATTAGGCATTCCACAAACGTCATTACATTCACCTCGGTGGCTTCGTCAACAAGCAAAATTGTCGCTCAGAAAATCCAAGAGTTATTGTTGACAAGCCTGGTGCGGTTTATGGTCCGGCGAGGTCAATGGGCCTTACTTTTTCGAAAATGAAACTGAAGCAACAGTTAGAGTGAATGGATTGCGCTATCCAGAGACGATTAACGACTTTTTATGGCCGGAATTGGATGGTATTGATCTGGACAACGTTTATTTTCAATAAGACGGCGCTACGTGCCACACAAGCAACGAAACCATTGATCATAACACCTCTTATTGGAAAACCCTTTACAATATAACCCTAACTTAATTAGCAAACTGGCTACAAAAGGTTTTAAAATGTTAGAAATAATTCAAGATAATTTTTAATTCGAAAATTTTCATAAAAAAAATAAAATAAAATAAACAAAAATTTATTGAAGAAGAATATTTTATCCTAAAAAAAAATTAAAATTTTTACTTCACACATTTTTAGCAAAAACATAAAAAATGTCCAACGAAAAATTCTTTAAAAAAACCCATAGGTATATACCCTGAAAAAACCAATTGGTAGCTAATCCAAAAAACCCAGAGGAAACCAGTCATATTTTACTGGACACTTATTTCAGAGATGAGGGAAGGGAAGAAATTCGTTGAAAACTGGCGAAATTCTATCGGTCAGCGACAAGGTAAGACAACTACTATTCTCAACGCCAGACACAGAAATTGCGGATAAGCTACTTTCACTCACCAGAGTAGACTTAAGGCTTTTAACTTGTTACTTTACAGACCATTGTAGTCTGAGCTACCACTTAAAGAAAATTGGACCATCATCTGGCGATTCTGTGAAATGGACACTGAAAATTCAGAGCATATTCCTTCTAAATATCCTGCACTAAGCAGAAGACGTCTTAGTAGTACTGCCGTGCATCCATATAAAGTGCGGGACAATAAACTCCTGAATGAATCGGTATTCACACCACTGGATGCAATCAAGAATGCAGTTCCCCTAGAATACCACCGAATTGCGGAAGGCACCAGACAACATCCAAAGTTAGCAGAACGTTACGGCCCACCTACAAATAACATTGACAAATATAAAACTCACGACAGTGATAACTGGCTTTTGGTCTATTGGGGAATAAGCAGCCAAAATGGGTATGCCTCACAACACACACACTGTCAGAGTTGTAAACAACCAGAGAAAATGGAAATGATTTTACATTCGCTCTCTGAATGCCCTGCCAGCCCTTGGCAAACCACTATGCAAGAGTCTCGAGCAACTGTCAGGCTTAGACGTCAACCACCTAATAATGTTCCTTAACCGCACAGACTGGATATAGCCATGCGGTGCGGAAGCGCTAATTGGATTCTGAATGAATCACCACTTTAACCAACCAACCAAACCCCATAATGTGCTAGCATTTTTAAAAAGCTTTAAAAGAGAGGGTATCTCAGCAGGTTTTGGCCAATAAATCTCATTTGGTTGCAGTGCGCAGTAGGCTAATAATAATAATAGCCTCTTTTCCTTGAGCCAACTTAAGTCTAACCTAACCTAGCCTAGCTATGAAATATTCTATATATTTTTGTTTTCCTTGTTCACTCCTCTTGGGAGCATAGGACCTCGACAAGTTTCTTCCATCGTACATGGTTCCGTGCTGTTGTTTTCGCACCGTCCCATGAGATGTCCGCATCTGCTGGTTCGCGCAGCATCGACCTTTTCCAAGTATTTTTGGCCGACTATGACCTCTGCTCCCTTTCGGGTTCTAGTCCACTCAATGTGTGACGTATCCATCGCCACTTTCTGCGTTTGATTTGTCTAAGGATGGGTTCCTCGTTCGTTAATCTCCACAGTGCGTCGTTACGGATGATATTTGGCCAGAATATTTTGCACATGATGCGGAGGCATTTGTTGATGAAGGATTGCAGCCTCAGTGTGATGGTGTTAGAGACCAGCCATGCTTCGCTTCCGTACAACAATACCGACTTCACGCATGAGCCGCCTGAAGATTTGCGCATGTGATGACGACATTTGGCACACGTACCAGGACACAAATATTCTATATGTATATGTAACTGCTCCGATTTTCTTTTCCTTACATAACTTTTACTTGATACATGTGCAACAATAAGGTGGCGCAAAATTAATCACTCCATCGAAAGATTTATAATCTTCGCAAATGGCGGTGTACAAACAAACACCTGCAATATACAAACAAACACGAAATGGAGGACGTAAAGGTCAAGATAAAGATTCCCGTCAAAAGTTATTTGTAAAAAAGTTAATCAAAAACAAAACTGAGGATTAATTTTGCCCCACTTTGTATAAAGAAACATTGAATTTAAAGCATGGCGCATTCATTAAAGGTGGTGGCACTAGACCAACAATACTGTTCTGTACGATTGATTGTCAGAACAAAGTATTGAGAAACTAGAAACAAATAATGAATTCGCCTTGTTTCATTCTGAGCTGACAGCCACGTGGACACGGCGAAAGAAAAAAAGCAACTTAGCTGATTTACCAACTCCACTTTTAATACGAGGGGTGCCTTTTATGTGTCGGGATTAGAGAACAAAAACAAATTTTAATCGAAAATCACTTTATTGTTTTTCAAAATATTCTCCATGAAGATCTATACACTTTTGCATGCGCTTGAACCAATTGTCGAAGCACTTTTGCCACTCTGAATGAGGTATCTCCAAAACATGCATTCTGAATGCCGCAACCGCTTCTTCAGGTGTCGAAAAACGTTGACCTCTCAGTTTGTTTTTTACGTACGGGAATAAAAAAAAGTCATTCGGTGCCAAGTCAGGACTATACAGCGGATGACCCATTAATTCGATGTTTTGGGTACTCAAAAATGCGGTTGTTTGAGTCGATGTATGAGAGCTCGCATTGTCCTGGTGAAGAGTGATCCGTCTTTGGCGATTGGTTTTCCTAATTTCTTGGAAGACAACTGGCAAACAAATGGTTGTGTACCGCTCAGAATTTACTGTTTTGCGTTGTTCTAGTGGTACGGTTGCGACATGTCCAGTTTTTCCAAAAAAACAGGCGACCATTTGCTTGGAAGTGCTTCGTACGCGAACAACTTTTGTTGGATTTGGCTCATCTTAAAACACCCATACAGTCGACTGCTGTTTACTTTCGGGCTCATACGGATAAATCCATGATTCATCACCTGTCACGATGTCATAGACGTGTTTCGAAGCCCCGCGATCGTATTTTTTGAGCATTTCCTTCGACCAATCGACACGAGCCTTTTTTTGAGCGATTGACAAATTGTGTGGGATCCAACGCGAACAAATTTGTTTGACAGTCAAATGTTTATGCAATATTGAATGTATGCTGGTCCTACTAATGCCTAAGATTGTCTCAATCTCACGATAGGTCACATGACAATCTTGCAATATCAGTTCGCGCACAGTATCAATGGTTTTCGGAACAACAACTGATTTTGGACGACCTTCACGAAATTCGTCTTGGAGTGAACTACGACCACGATTGAATTCACCATACCATCGATAAACACTGGTCCTTGATGGAGCTTCATCGCCAAAAAATGAATTAAGTTCATCCATGCAATGTTGCTCAGTTAATCCACGTCGAAAGTTGTAAAAAATAATCGCACGAAAATGTTCACGATTTAATTCCATTTTTGGACCGAGATGAATCTTTAAAGATACTGTAAACAACACAAATAGCGCTGGTATTTCAAAACGTTCTGAGTACGTAGAAGCCAGAAAATGTCAAACTTTGCGATACAGCTGTCAGTCGCCAGATTGCAACACCAGGGTTGCCAAATCCCGAAATATAAAAGGCACCCCTCGTAGATTCGCCTTGTTTTATACCAAGTTTCCCGAATATTTTTGCTCTCCCCTACATCATTTCGTTCAGTGTAGTCCAACTAATGAAATGTCAAAAATAAATCTAATGAATGCAATAACAACAGCAAAAGCGAGTACTTCAACTGCTAATGGAATTAAGAACATCGTGCAGAGAATTCTACAGAAAATCGTATTTCTGACTGACAACAAATTTGGAAATTTGTGAAAAAGTTGTTGATTGTACATTTTGTTGTGCTGTTGTTATTATTATTTCTATTACACGGACAGTTATTGCTCCGTCATTGCTATGTTGCAGTTGCCGATGAGTAGAAAGTTTTTTGTATGAAAGCTGGACGGCAAAAAAACTTTCAACTAAAACTTCAACGGCTCGAAAATATGTACATCCCCCCACTACGTTTCCTAATCCGTCTTGCCCAATATTTTGCTCGTTTTATTCTGTCCCTTGCAGTGCATAGAAAAACTTTGATGTATTGAAATGTCAAATGGATTTACTTGCATTGCAGCGACAACAGCGATTTTACTAAAAAAAAAGCAACAACAACAACTTGTCAAATACAAAGTGGTTGATGAGGAATTGCAAATAGAAATAAATGGAAATGGCTGGAAAAATTGCTATGCCTACCTCAAGGGAGTCGATTGAAGGACGAGGGCTACGATTGAATGGAAATCATTTAAATCTAAATTGTTCGCTTATTTTATATTTTTTCTTTGTTTGTTTGTTTGTTAGTTTGTACGTGCCCTGCAGTGTTTGAAGTGCAAAGGCATCAACAACAACAACAACACAAAGGTTGCAACAAACAAGTAATTGAAAATGAAATGTTGAACGTTTGTTGCACTCGTTAATGGCCTGTGAGGATGAAATATTCTGAGGATACGTCAAATTTTGTGACATGAAGGAGGCCGCCAATGTAACTTATTTAATTTAATGGGTTTCGTTACGGGAATACAAAACAAATTGTAGCGATGCTGCGCGGAGTATCTTTTATATATTAGCTATTGTTCTACTAATATGTAGATCGCATAGATACCGCAACAAAAGGGGCATATGAAACGCAAGCTCGACGCTGGAGCTACGCATGCAGATGGCGTTGGCTTCCTTTTAAACGTTAGCAAGACAAAATCAATTGGCATTAATGCCTCCAGACCTGGCGCATTCACGTTGTACGCACAACCCATTGAAGATGTCAACAAATTTGCCTGCTTAAGCCGCTAAATAAACCCAAAAGCGGTGGCACTGCAGCTGACATCGAACGCAGAATAATTAAAGCCAGAGCATTATTTGCCTCACCTAAAAGTATTTGGTATTCTAAACAACTAGCCACGAAAACGAAGCTAAGGACTTTTCACTTCAACGTAAATGCAGTACTCCGAGAAGGCTATGAAACAACAACAAAAAAAGGCTGCAAACCTTCATAAATCGCTGCCTTGGAGTCATCCTGCGCATATGTGGCCCGACAACTGGGTGTCAAATCCTCACCTGAGGTAGGCAAATGCCAGTTTGAAATGAGATCCCCGATCACAAATTCAGGTGAATTGGTCATACTTTGCGCAAATTTTCGATTGACATCAGAGGAATGTTTTTAAACTAGAATCTACAAGGCTTACACAGTAGAGATCGACCCAAATAATCTTGGAGACAAAGCCTGTACGATGAATTCACGACAGCTGATGACTCGCTTACTGTTTTGCGCGATCTTAAGGTTTTTCGAAAGAGTGTTTTAGGTCATTGACCGGAATATCCTCAGATGTCGGTACAAATCTTTTTGATGGCCTCTACGGACGCAAAACATTTTCGTTTCATGGCCAAATACAACTTTTCGAATAGGTAGCAGTCACAGGGAGCCATATCAGGTGAATACGGTGAGCGATTGATGGTTAAAATGCGATTTCTAGTCAAAAAATCAATCGCAAGAGTGGATCAATGAGATGGTGAATTATCATGCAATAAGCGCCAGCTTCCTACTTCGCGGTATTCAGGGTGAATTTGACGAATGCGATGCAACCAACGTTTCAAAAGGCCAAGGTAGAAAATTTCATTGATGGTCTGGCCCGTTGGCACGAGCTCCTTGTGGAAAATTCCCTTGGAATCTTAAAAACAAAAGAGCATCGACTTGATTTTTGACTTTTCCAAATGCGTTTTTTTGGGTGGTGGTGCGTCTAGGGCCTTCCATTCGGTACTTTGACGCTTAGTATTGTAAAGGAGGTTCTCGTCTTTTCTCGCCTCTTCGAATGTTGAGTTCTGAGCAATTTTTGGTCCTCAGTTAACTTGTGCGGAGTGAAACGTCTACAAACCGTTCGTAGGCCCAAATGATCAGTTAGAATGCGATAAATCGATGTTTTGGAGCTAATCAATTTCGATGGAGTTTTCGGTGATTTCTGATTTATGCTTCCTCAACCATCTCTGAAATGTGTACACCACTCATGAACTCTAGCACGAGATAGACAATCATCGCCATAAACGTTTTTCATCAATTCAAATGTTTCGGTAAACGTTTTACCGATTTTAAAACAAAATTTACAGGCATGTTCTGCAAATCGTTTTCGGGCAATATTTTCGCATTTTCCGTTTTCAAATCGTTTGACATGTTCTGTAAATCGTTCCGTTTTCGTTTTTTTTCGAACATCAGCAAATCGTTTTGTCACCCTGTTCTGGCAATCGAAATCGTTAAAATTTTCCAGTTAAATTTTCGGCAACTTAAACGTTAGCGGTTTGTGGCATTCTTATAAACTGTTTATTGAAATAAATTGATCAAAATGTGAGTATTTACTCAAAATAACTGCATATATTATAATTATGTAAATAAAAGTGTTTATTTAAAATATTTAAAACTTATTCAAAAACTTTTAGGGGAAAACATAAGAACTCCAAGCAAGAGCTAATTTTAGTCGAGTTTATGGAATCTCATCCAGATTTGGCGAAGAATTTTTCGAAGGGCGACAGAGTTGCTGTTGAGGAAAAGTGAAAAGAGCTAACGACGCTGCTAAATGCAGAAGGGCCGCCCCAAAAAGATGTTAATGGATGGAAAAAAGTAAGTATTTAGTCAAATATTAAAATACATATATTTTTGAGTTGTCTTTTTTCAAGATATGGTCTGACTGGAAGGGGTGCATTCGGAAAAAGGTTGCCCATAACAATCTAGAATCGAGGGCAACAGAAGGTGGACCCTTTAATAAGCATGTACTGACGAGCAACGAAGAATGTGTTGCAATAACTTGTGGAATTTTTGCAGCCGTTGAGGGTATAAACCATTCTAGAAGCTTTGGGACAGAAGAAAATAATAGCGCTATCGAATCTGAGGAAGAACGTCCCCAAACAAGTAGGGAAGCGGTGGCTACCCCGAGAGGTGCAAAAAGGCCACGAGTGTCAACGCAGGACAGCCTTCAGACGTGTATGGCAACGCAATCTGCTTGTATGGAGAAAATATCCACCACTTTAGATAACATTTGCGAACCAACACAAGATTGCAAAATCGCAGGAAGATGAAAGGGAAGAGATTCGATGACTTTGTCGTGCTGTTGAGAAACAAAATGATTTGCTGGCAGAGCAAAATCGCTTGAAAGTATAGAGCAAAAGCAAAGACATTATCTCAAAATGGAGCAGTTGCAACATGAAACAGTTAAAATTAAAATTAAAATTAAAATGCTTGAGATAGAGACTAAAAAATAAATATAAAAGAATCTTATTGAACTGTTATGTATATATTTACTTTTAATATGAATAAATTTAATGTTTCATAATATTAAATTTCTAGCAATAGAGTCTCTTATATTTCTGCCAACACTATATAAACTACTGTTTTCCTCATTTTCATTTCCTCATCAATTGGATTGTTTTCTAATACGCTTTCTGTTTCAATGTCATCTATTTGATTACTCCTACATACCTATGTTATGTAGTGCGCAACAAACATTTATTATCTTCTCTATCTTTCGCTGTTTCGGCTGTTTCGAACTTAAATTCGAATTTAAATGAAATCGGACGAATTACAGAACACCTAAAACCAAATCGTGCGAATTGCCATTTCGGATCCGAATTGAAATCGTGCGATTTTCAGAACATGCCTGTTAATATTAGCTCTTTGTTCGAAACTCATTTTTGCACCGATGACACAAACATACTGACACTTTAGAAGCAATAACTTCTCTTCGTGAAACATTGGATTTCGTCGTCGTTTCGGTAAGCAATTTATCGCTCGTCTCGGACCACTGGATTGGCCACCAAGAACATATGATATCACACCTTTGGGCTTTTGGATTTTGTGGGTATATATAAAGTCTAACTGCTTCGTGGATGGCCTGCTACGATTGAGGCTTTGGAAGCCAACAATACTAAAATTATTCACGAGATACCGACCGAAGCCCTCCAGCGAGTCATTCAAAATTGGTGTTTACGGATGGTCGAATTACGGCGCAGTTACAGCCCAAATTTGAAAGGGATTATCTTTGAAAAATAAATATCATGAATGGTTTCACACAAAAATAATGAAAACTGCCCAATCAATTTGAGTTTTTGTTGTTTTATTTCAATTCAAAAATCTGATACCACTAAATTGATCACCCTCTATTTAAAACTATTTTATCGCTGTCAAAGCTGTGCACCGCCAAAAACATGTTCTTAGTACCCACATTACCACATATCATTTCCAATCATTTTCAATGCATGCCAATTTTTCTATAAACAACAAATGAGTCACAAATGAGCAAATAACTCAGAAATGAATAGATCAGAAATCTCTTTTAATAGATAATTTTTCTGGAAATACCACTTTCCATATCAAACATTTTCCACCTTAACTGCAACACAACCGTTAAATATCCGCAGGAGCATTTCTTTGTAAGAGAAATCTGCATTTACATACAAGTATATTGCACGTTCAATATTTCAAAATTTTGTAATTTTCTAAAAGAAAAATATCACATACATATCCCCAACGATTCCAAATATAAACAATACAGTGTCTGCATCACATACCCACACACACACACACAGCACACAAGTATTCAAAGTGGAATTTCCTTTGGGAAATTTAAACAGCATTTCCACAATATGGAAAAAAACGAGAAAGCAATGTACAAAAAACAACAAATAATGGAAAAAATAACAACTTAAACAGCCATAGCCGACAAAAAGGGCCTTTTCCGACAAACAAGCCCGCGCACAAGCCAATGTGGCACGACTCTTGCTGAACGCTGCTTGCCAACGGCATCATCCTGTCATTTCCAATTTTGCTGTCACTTTTGGCCGCTTAAACAATTCCACGGCTGCAGCAGCGCAATTTCAATTGCCCACACTCCAGTGCAGTGCCAAACTCACACCAGCATAACCGTCCATGATTTTGTTAATATTGTATGTGAATGTACATAAGCGCACGCATATTCGAATATGCAACATTATGCTGAGAGACGAATATGTCGCAATGTATCAGCATCTCTTCATGCTATTTCTGGTCCAACTTTGACGCCGGAGTGAAGTGAGTTCGCTAAATTAGCGACATAATCGAAATTGTTAACAAACGTTTTTCCATTTCAATTTTATTGCTTTCAATTCGACTTTCATATCCTTTCCATGCCATTTTGCTTAACACTTTACGATTTCGCTAAGCCTATCAGTATGCTGCATTACCTTAAGCATGCATTATGCGTATGTGAGGTACAAGTATGTGCGTGTGTACTTATACTAGGTTGTTCAATAAGTTTTGTGGTTCGATAAAAGAAGGCGTTGCTACTAGCCTAATTTGCCTATAGCCTCAATTGTTTGTTATGTTGGTGCACACTTGCTTTCAATCTGTCAACTCATTTTTTCATCACAAGCCATTTAGTATCGACGTGCCATAGTATTTTCTAACTTGGAAAAAATCAAGTTTCCTGCAGTGACTGAATTTTTATTTTTGGAAGGTTTAATAGCAAAGGTAATTTATGAACGAATGTTAAAAGTGTATAAGAATTTGTATAAAGTGTATAAGAATAATGCCATCAATTAGTAGAGTGGAAAGATGACGATCCTAGAGTACAATCCACGTCAAGGACGTCCAGAAATAACGGGTGATTTTTTAGCTACTATCTTTTTAAACAGTTGGTTTAAACAGCTGACGCACGTTTCGTGTTTTGTTTCACTGTCAAACATCTTCCCTTGCAAATCATTAAATTTTATTATAAAAATGCGTGTTCTGTTAAGAAAGTTTATCGCGCGCTTCTCCCATTTTATGGTCAGTTTAATCGACCCACTGAAGCGGCTATTCGAGCTATTGTGACTAAATTTAGAACCAAATTTACATTATTGGACATCAAACCACCAACACGCTTACGTAGAGGGCGAACTGAACAAAATATCGCAGCTGTATCAGCCAGTGTTAATGATGACCATCAATTATCGATTCGTCGCCGTTCGCAGCAAATGGGCCTCTATTACTCAACAACGTGGAAAATTTTGCGAAAGGATTTAGGTGTGAAGCCTTTCAAAATACAGCTGGGGCAAGACTAGAAGCCGAACGTCCTACCGCAGCGCAGAATTTTTGATTAATGGAAAGTTGGCCGAAGACCCACTTTTTTATCGAAAACTTGTGTTCAGCGACGAAACTCATTTTTGGATCAATGGGTATGTAAATAAGCAGAATTGTCGATTTTGGAGTGAAGATCAGACAGAAGAATTGCAAGAGCTACCAATGTATCCAGAAAAAGTCCCAGTTTGGTGCGGTTTATGGGATGGAGGTATCATTGGACCGTACTTCTTCAAAGATGCGGCGAATCGTAACGTATCTGTGAATGGTGAGCGCTACCGTGAAATGATATCCAACTTTTTGTTGCCCAAAATGCAAGAGCTTGACTTACATGACATGGTTTCAGCAAGGCGGTGCCACATGCCACACAGCCCGCGTAACAATGGACTTGTTGAGAGGGGAGTTCGGTGAACATTTTATTTCACGTTCGGGACCTGTCAATTGGCCACCCAGATCGTGCGATATAACGCCTTTAGATTATTTTTTGTGGGGCTATGTTAAAGCTCATGTCTATTCAGACAAGTCTGCTTCAATTAACGCGTTGGAAGACCATATTAAAGCATTTATATGTGAGATACCGGCCGAAACATTGGAAAGACTATGCCAAAATTGGACTAAGCGGATGGACCATTTGAAGCGCAGTCGCGGTCAACATTTGCATGAAATAATCTTCAAACATTAAATTATATGGACTGTACTATCGATTTAAATAAAAATTGCATGCATTTTTCTGAATTTTACGTGTGTTTTTTGAAAAACTTTCCTATAGCTCTTAAAAAATCACCAACAACAACACCAGAAATCGTAGAAAAAATACAGGATATCGTATGGGCAATCGTCGTGTGACCGAAAAATATTTAGTAGAAGCCTAAAGCATCTCATTGGGCAGTTTAAGCTATATTTTGACTGAGGTATTGGGCTTCAGAATTCGAATGCGACTTTCTCAGCAGCGTTTACGAAAGGATAAAATGAATTGTGTGCTTCGATTCATCACAATGGATGAGACTTGGGGGTCTATTACCATGATTCTAAAACAAAACAGTTTTTACATGCTGGTGGATTGTAAAACAATAAATTCTGAACATTTTCGAAACCTTTTAGACCAGCTGAAGGAAAAAATTCGTGAAAAAAGACCCAGTTTGCAAAGGATCAAAATTATCTTTCATCAGGACACTACACCGTCACAAGAGCATTTTGACTATGGTTGAAATCCATTAATTAAAGTTCGAATTGTTGGAGCACCTATCGCAGTCACCAGAGTTGGCCCCCCTAGCGATTTCCATCTGTTTCCATACCTAAAAAAATGCATGCGTGGAAAGCGGATTTCATCAAATGATGAGGTCATAACAGCTGTGGATGCGTATTTTGCAGCCCTTCCAGATTCTCACTGCAGGGATGGAATTCATAAATTGGAATCTCATTGGAACAAGTGTATTTATATGTTCAAGAAGACTATACAGAATAATAAAGTGTATTTGTGTTTTTCTTATGGAACCGCAAAACTTGTTGAACAACCTAGTATTTGGAAGCGAAATTGGCTGTGTTTGTATGTGCTGCTTCAATCACTTTTCTTCGTCGTCACTATATCATTAGTGCTCGACACTAAGAGCGTCACATCTCTGTCATTTAGGATAGGCGTTTGTTCATAGTCGTGGCTTTGGCCTCACTACATTTTCATCCACATGTGTTCATTGGCTTTTTGTGTTTTAAATTTTTTAGCAAATGTTCTCGTCGTGAGCAACATGCAAATTTGATTAAAATGCGTGACACATTTAATTCGAACCGAGCCCAATCTTTACGTTCACATTCAGTATCAGTTTAAAAATAACACGAGATCTGAGCTGGCTGATTGCGTGCATGGATGGTAACCACTTTTTATACGCTGCACTGCTAATAGATTACGCGACTATTTTAACTATTTTCCAATATGTTAAATGTTCTGAATAAAGACACCCCAAAAAAAATTGATGCGCAGAGATTTTGCGACAGTTACCATGGCAGAATTATATTGCATGCCGAACTTGTGGACAGAGTATTCATATATGGTAGCTTACTCCAGTCGGTTAATATTCATTCATCCGACCCTATTCTGCATTCCTTGTCACAATTTTTCTTTAGCTAAGCTGACAATCCAGTTGAGTTGATATTCATTAGAATTAGGTTAAGGGGGACATCAACTCTGTCGTTTAGAATTTCTGGCCCAATTTTTTTCTTCATTTCATTTGTAGATTTTGTATTGTCATTGAAATTTCGGTGTGCCCTTCTGAACCACAGTTACCTGACAATGACGCACAGTACAAAGTGCGGTCAAAATAGAAAGAGTGTATGCTTGAATTCAGGAGAGAAAAATATGGATTTCCTCTAAATATCTGAAATTTACTAATTCCCAAGCGTTTTTGCCAAGTAAATTTAATCAAAAATGTTTTCTGAATAAAATCAAATATTTTTAAGTGACTACAAGCAGTGGTAATTTTGTTTGTCTTTTTGTAACTGAAAGCGTGAAGTATTTCCTGATATGTATGTAAATCACTTTTATTCTTTTATGTTGAATAGTTCGAAAGTACCGCTGCGTAAAAGAAGAGCTCAAGTGAAAATAACCAGAAATCCAAATTGTAAAGTTCAGTAGAGAAATGCAAATTGTCCTTAAGTGTGGCCAAAATGTAGTCTACAATTAAACTTTTTACCCATATTTGCCCTTTGACGTATTTCCGTAGGTTCAGATTTATACTATGCGATGCTCTCGTAAGAAGTGAACCGCTCTCCAATAAGGGCTGAATGCATTAATAGGAAGAGTCTCTGTAAGTAACTCTGTACCGATTTAGCAACATGTGGCCTGGCGTTGTCATGCAGCAAAATCAGTTTGTCATGCCTACTGACCCATTCCGGCCACTTTTCTTAGAGAGCTCGATTCAAACGCCTGCAGCCGTAATGATCGCCAGTGATGGTATCAGATAGTTTAAGAAGTTCATAATAGATGACAACCTTCTGATCCTATCAGATGCACAACATAAGTTTTAAAGCATGCATATTTTTTTCCAACTTTTTCGACATTTAGGGTTATCATAATAGATCCATTTTTCATTACCAGTGACGATGTGATACAGAAAACATTTTCTTTTCTACTGTTCACCAAATGTCTTTCGATATCCCTTTTCTTCAATTGATGTGACACCCATTTATCTGCTTCCTGGACCATTCCCATCGCATGCAAACCTTTGACAGTTGATCTGTCAGCATCCAACTCTTTTGACATGCCATCAAGGGCTCGACATAGTTTTCATCCAATAATTGTTGTAGTTGAGAATCTTCGAATTCTTTTTGGTGCCCTTCCGCGATCTTTATCACTCACGTCGAAATTGCCATTCTAGAAGCGTCGAAACTAATCTTTACAAGTTGTATTTGATGGAGCATGATGACCGTAAATATTAATCTATATATGATATGTTTCAGCTGCACTTTTCTTTAAAAGATAATAATGAAGCATGACTTCCCGCAAATGCTGTATTTTCGGGACGAACATTTAGACATTTTTGACGTCAGATAAAAAAGGATATTTACACATCGATTAGCTCCATAAAACTAAAAGTTGAGAAACGCAATAATGTAATGTATATTGTTTTTAAAAATTCATTTAACGGTATATAAAATTAATAAGAAAGAATAGCCAACACACAATCGTCAGTAATGTTACAGTTTTTATGTGACTGATGGAGTTAATCGATTTGGCAATTGAAAAAAGTAATAAAGTTAAATTTAGTCTTTTCATTTTTAAGTTTTTTTTACAGAAAAAAGTTAGTTATTATACATTTTTATCACAGCCTTTCCATAAAAATGAATGTTGGAACTTCGGTTATAAAATAATTTTCGTAATTAATTTATAGCAGCTTTATGTTAGCGGCATTATTCTTTGGGATGATTCAGCAATATTACAAATAATGTCTTCTTCATCAGCTGTATGCGAGGATTCGTCATTTCGATTTGTTGACAAGTTCTTATAGTAATCGCGCTTAATAGGAGGAGTGAATTTTAACAGGTACATCATGTCTCTCCATTTTTCCTTTGTCACAGTTCTATCTTTAGGATATAATAAAGGCTGATCTATATTTTTCAAACTTTGCGGTCTACCCACTAAAGATTTTCATATATCAACACGTTCCCTGTCCGCTGAGCCACATATGGTTCAGGAAACGTGCGCGTGATAAGCACTGATACGTTCCTGAGCCATATGTGTGTCAGCATAGAAAAAGTTCCCTGAACCACATGTGTTTCATGAACATGCAGAAGCAAAAATGTCCCTATACGCTCATGGACCATATGTGTTTCAGGTAGAAATACCCTACATCCGTTTTTTTTTTTTAGTTATTATTATTACTAAAGCTATCCTATGGCTACAAAAAAACAAATTTTTCAAAAAACCTTGTTGGACTTGTCGGTCAATTTTGCATTTTTGTATTGGGACAGGGAACGTGTTAATGCCTTGAAATTCTGTATCTTCATTATAGTCACATTTGAATTGTATGAGATAGGTTTTGGACCTTGCTAACTTTATCCAGCGTATGTTAAGCCAATTTACTGGAAGCCCTGTGAGGGTTACTTTTCTGTTAAAAAATCTTGGTGAGTCATTTCGATTAGATGAAACGGCGCTTCCTTTTTACATGTTTTGATTATATGGTACCAATCATGTGGTGAAAAAATGTTTTGATTTGTTTCGCACATGATTCAATAATGGCAAAATCTGAGTCATTGGGCAAATAGCTGTATCCACTTACCAAAAATTGCATGCCAATTGATTCAGCTTTGATTTCCGTGCTTTGAACAAATTTCAATAAACTTAAGACGGTTTTGATATTTCTGTTTTGACCGGTACACGAATCCGAATATGTTATTATTTTTTCGAAGTTTGCAGCGTAAGTCTTTCTTCAAGAGCCGGTGTTGATTTTGAATAAAATACAATTTTTTTAGGAAATTATTATCAGTTCTCTTTATTATGCTAATATTGGTATTACGTAATTTGAAATTAACCACCCTTTATTAGAGTATGGAGTTAATCGAAAATCGATGTTGTAGGTTTTTCAGCAATACTTTGTTTCCAGTTTTTTGTCAGTACCGCCGAGGAGTTATTTGCCACTGACATCTGCATACGCTACACGTATTTGGCATTCTCTTATTTTCTTATACATAATCTCCACATACATTCATGTTGATTTGCTAAGCTTTGTTTCGACACTCGAATTCTATCATCAGCTGCGGACAGTGAACTTTTTCGCGAATGCGTACATTCTTAATAAAGTGTAAACAGAAGATTTGAGAAAACAAAAATTTGGAAATAATTATGCGATTTAATTATTTTAACCTAGCAACACAAAAAATTTTGGTAGCTAAAAATAAATATTCAAGCTTTTTCATAAATGTAAACTCGCCTTTAATAACTAATCACTTATGAATAACCGTTACTAGCAATTGAAGCTTTTTTTAAATTGAATTCCAATGAATGCCTTACTACATACATACATATGTACATAAGCGAGTAAATATATGTCAACTCATTCATTAACACCTCAAATAATTGGCAGTGCCATTAAATTAATTAAGCACTGTGTTAACCAAAAATAAACAAGGCAAAAAAAATAATTATTGTCATTAAACGAAAAAAGTAACATAAAAAATAAGCAAACAAAGGAAGTGGCAAAAAATCGTAAGGATAGCGCAAATATTTGCAACTGGCTAATTAATAATAAAATTCTGTATATTATTAAATATTCAAAATGCAAAGCACACAGAGCTCACAGCTCAGAGGCGAATAAGCAGAAAAATTCACGTACATACACACACACGTACCTATTCGTTTAAGCAAATGTAGGGGCCCACGCATACTCCACCACACCGGTAGGTGGTGGTCGGTGCGAATCGCGCCGTGTAAAATTTATGTACCAGGGCAAAGAAGATGCGGGTTACTCAGGAATCGCGCTGCCTGATGCACAGCTTCCTTTGTATACACAAGTATTTATGTAGTTGCATAAGTATCATACATACATCCAAGTGCATACGGTATATGCTTACTTAGTTGCGTATGTATGCAGATAACCAAATATATGAAGGTAAAGGTATGTTTGTAGGTGCATGGAAAAAGTGGCACCATTGCCACGGTAGCGTAAAAAATTATACCACTTTGTGCCAAGCCTATTCATAAGCGCACGCCAAGCATACCTGCGTACAGTAGTGAGCAAAAATTAAGCATATTCTTCTGTGGGAGTACAAATATTAAGTCGGCCTCAAAACAATTTGTATTCTTTGAAATCAACGTTCAAATATTAGTTATTTAAGTCGACAAGTTTTGCCAAAAAACATATTTTTCACATCTAAAACAAAATGCAACTAAACTATTTTTTTTAATTTTTTTTTTAATATAATATTATAAATAAAACTATAGAGAGAGTAAAAAACTTCAAATACCTAGGAGTATAGCTGACCGACCATGCTAATGAAATAGGAGCTAAAATAGAAACTGCTAAAGCCGCCTCTATGAAGGTTAGGTTAGGTTGGACTTGGCTGATCGTGTAGATCGTGCATAGACCAGAAGGAGAGTTTAAGGAACTTAATAGTTTGTCTTTAATACACAGTTAAGGTTTAATTTATGCGGTCGCCGTAGCCGAAAGGGTTGGTGCGTGCCTACCATTTCGAGTACGGAGAAGTACGTACCAGAATGAAGAAACGATTTTTTATATTTGCGGTCGCCCTTGCCAGGCTATGGCAAACCTCCAAGTGTATTTCTGCCATGAAAAAGCTACTCATAACAAACATCTGCCAATCGGTGTCGGCTTAAAACTATAGGTCCCTCTATTTCTGGAATAAAATCAAGATGCATACCACAAATAGGAGGAGGAGCTCGGCCAAACACCTAACAGAAGTGTCCGCGCCAATTATTTTTTTCTTTTTCCTTTTTTTAAGTAGATTTTTTAGTAATTTTTGAGATGCCACTCTCTCTAAGGTTGAAAGTTATGCAGAACCTAAGGCAGTTAATTCGTGTTTTGCTAAGTGCAGGGCGGGTGCAGAATAGGTGTTCCAAGGTTCCTCTCGCGTTGACCTCGTTCAACGTTCTGTACTAGCTTCAGTTTGGCCGCGTATGGTGAAGTGAGACAGTGGCCCGTTGATATCACCACTACAAGTTTACACTCGTTCCTGGGAAGAGATAAAATTATGTTTTTAGACCTGGCATTGTGCCTGCGTAACATGATTTTCGCGATTCTGCATGAGCTTTTTCTTTCCCATATTGAGTTTGCGTCTGGAATTATTGTTGCATCTTCATGAAGATTAGTGAACTACTGGCACGTTGGGACATACCAATTTAATTAAGGACCCGATTTTTAAAATTCCACATATGGTCGCATCTTTTGAATGGATGCTAAGCCTTGCCGTTGAGAACTACACGCATACATCGACTAGAAGTCTTTGAAAAGTGGTGAAATAGAAATATTATGAGTTATGCTGGGCTGGAAAACTATCAAATGGCTACTATCAAATGAAAACTATCAATCGCTAAATATAATGCAAACTTTAGGGAATATTCTAATGGACTTATCAAGAAGAAAAGTCGCTTCTTTCGAACCCGTAACAAGAAGCAAGAAATGATATTTTAAAGTTGGCCGGAAAAAAATTACGTGGCTTGACAACATCAAAGAGTGGGCAGGTCTCAACGCAATTGGTGAGCTAACTAAATTTGACCTCACAACCGTACGGCTAAAAGCAAAATAACGTTTGTATGTAATCGCGAACATGAATATCCAGTATGGATACGAAAAGAATTTTCAAATTGAATTTTCGAAATTTTAAAATTAAATATCGCTTTTTTTGTTTTTTTATGAAGGAAAATTAAAAGAGGAGATTAAATAATGTCAATCTATAAACATTTTACATTTACAGTATATTTCTACCTTAGGAATTCTATGGTAATTTTCAATATGAAGTAAAAAAGAAGTATGCCGATGATATTGACATTATCGGCCCTAACAACCGCGCTGCTAGTTCTGCCTTCTCCAAACTGGATAAAGAGGCAAAGCGAATGTGTCGGCACCCACGTCACTGTTGACAGTTATGATTTGGAGGTTGTAAAGGACTTCGTATACTTAGGAACCAGCATCAACACCGATAAGAATGTCAGCCTTGAAATCCAACGTAGAATCTCTCTTGCCAACAAGTGCTACTTTGGACTAAGTAGGCAACTGAGCAGTAAAGTCCTCTCTCGACGAACAAAAGAGTGTTAGCTACAAGGCTCTCCTCATGCCCGTCTTAACGTATGGCGCAGTAGCTTGGACGATGACAACATCCGATTAAGCGACGCTTGGAGTGTTTGAGAGAGGCGTAAGATTTTTGAACCGACATAGACATAGCGCAGCGAATAAAGATCCAGCGGCTACGTTGGCTGGGTCATGTCGTCCGGCTCTGAAAGTTTTTGATGCGGTACCAGCTGGTGGTAGCAGAGGAAGAGTAAGGCCTCCTCCGCGTTGGAAAGATCAGGTGGAGAAGGACTTGGCTTCACTTGGTGTGTCCAATTGGCGCCGGTTAGCACGAGAAAGAAACGACTGGCGCACTTTGTTAAACTCGGCCAAAACCGCGTAAGCAGTTGTAGCGCCAATTAAAAGGAAGAAGAAATTTTCTTTCAGGTTGACAACTATTCGGCTTACAACTCAAAAAAAAATCAAAATCTCAAAATTGGAAAAAATTTTTTTTATTACTTTTTGATTTTTTTTGTTTTATTTAATTTTTATCTTTTAAGTTGTTTTTTTTACTTTTCATTCGTTTGCTCGGAAATCATGATTCTGAATAAAAAACTTCTAGCTTCCTTTCAAGCAATATTAAAAAAATCAAAACGGTCGAAATTTGAAAAAAAAGTTCAAGAAATTTTTGCCTTTTTTTCTGTCAATTTTTTAATGGAGAGTACCAAACAAATCCTATGGGAAATATTTACTCTGTTCTTAGGTTGGCAATTATTTGTCTTTTCATTTTGACAATTTAAAGAAAGGAACTTTCACCAAAGAAAAAAATTAGAATGTTGATTTTTGAAAAAAAAATAACAGAATTAAGAGAAAATTGTAAAGAAAACATTTATTAAAAAAATTGAATGGAATGTTTTTCCAATTTTCCAAGAAATACATATTCTATGGAAAATATCTATTTTGCTTTGTTTAGGTTGACAATTTTTCGGCTTACAACTCAAAGAAAATCAAAGCTATAGAAAAATTTCTCTAATTTTTGACCAAATGAATCTTTTTTATTTCGATAAAGCGTTTAGCATCATTTAAAGGTAAGCTTCATTAAAGCATAATTAAAAAAAAAAGAAACGGTCGAATTTTGAACACAAATTTAAGAAATTTCTAAAGAATTTTTAACAGAAAGTGCAACAAATTTCTATATAAAATATTTACTTTTTTTTTAATATTTTACTTATAATTAAAGAAAAACAGAAACTTTCACTAAAAATAAACATTTTGAAAAAAGTTTTTTTTTTTTTGGAAAATTTGGAAAAGTTTTTTTGTTTTTTAATTTTTTCCAAAAAAGTGAGTCGACTATTTTAACTTTAAAATATATAACATATATTTATATAACAATTTTTATATATTTTTTCAAAAACTTCAACAAATATTGTTATGTAATTATTTATTGCAGAATACGAAAAAAATCCGATAACAATTATTTATTTCCTTTTATCTTAAACTGAGAATTATTTGTCCTACACTCCAAAGAAGAACGAAACAATCTAAATTTTGAACGAGTACATCTCGGTAATCACTCAGTATTTCTCGCCTCCCTTTCGCACAGTTTATGCTGCTGTAGGATAGTACATCAACTGCATCAAAATTCATCAAAATTGAAGTGATAAAGTTTTTAGACGACACTCGTCTGTTGTGTCGTGTTTTATTCCATATTTAGCGTTTTGAGTAGCAAGAAAGTAAATATTTTATTATACAGAAATATCTTAAATAGCTAAATATTTATTTACTCAGTATCTAAGTAGCTCTTAGATATCCTCGCTTTTTTTCCTTAATTGCATAGGATTTTCACTTAACTGTACGCAGGGATAAAAACATGCATAAGTGCGTCTGATGGCAGTTGAGCTAGCGTATAAGCTAAAGTTATGTTCGTTATGTTATGTGCCATCCGTTCATCCTGGCATCAATGTCGCTGACACTATGACGCCGGCAATTTCATTTAGCCTGCAAGCGTTTCGACGGCGAGATACATAGCAGCCGAGAGCTTTACGCCGCACAGTGAAGCGATCTTACATGAGCTGCGGCCAAAAATAGTTAGCTTGTTCCGGTTTCGCTATACTTAGTTATGGCACTTCATTTGAAGTAGAAAAAAGAAACTTTAAATGTGGTGAAAATTGTACAACTTCGTAAACAGCTTTACATTATCCCAAAAAGTCAAAATATGAAATTTGATAGAGAAAGTCCACCTGATGACACGAGGTCACATGCCACTTGACTGCAGGCTTACTTTCTGGGCCCAAATACGGCACACGGCTACCATCGCATCATGTGGTCTACCACATGGTGTCCACAAACTCAATTCTCCTACAAGGCAGCGAAGTATGGGGAGATGAGCTTAACTGCAAAGCCCAGCATAAGCAGTGGAAGCTGTGCAACGAACAACATAACTCAGAGTTGCCTCAGCCTAGCGCGCTCTCTCAGGTGCTGCAGTCTTTGTGATTAGCGGGGAGATACCCGTCGATCCCATGGCCCGGGAGCGAATAAATGTATGGCACTCCAAGAGGAAACACGCCATCACTAGCGTCGCGGAACGGAGATGCCAAACCATGCTGCGGTGGCAAAGCCGATGGTGCACTGTACGAGTGGCAGATGGTTGGCGAAACTTATTCCATTAATAGACAAATGGATCCAAAAGAACTTCGGGGAAGTGAATTACTTCTTAACACAGTTCCTCAAGGTAAGTGATTCCAAATGCATATACGGCGAAGCGCGGAGTAATGACGCTGAACACACGTTTTTTAGTTGTGACAAATGGCTCGCGAAAAGAGATGATCTGCGAAAGCAGATTGGGGACATCGTGCCGAGCAACATAATCAGCAAAATGCTCAAACGCGAGGACACCTGGAGCGCGATAAAGAAATACATGGAGATCGTACTACGGAAAAAACGATAGACCTCAACACAGTACAACAAAGCGAAGTTTCACAGACAGAGTCACAGGAAGTGGAGTCTATAGCATGAATTGGGTGAATAGAATTGGTCTTTTATGGATGCCGTTCTGGATCTTCCCGAAGTAAGGGAAGGGTGTCTCACCAGAAGAAGAAGAGGAATTGTTTTAGTGGTCATACCACTCAACGCAGTAGGCGACAGTGGCTGTAAGTGCGAAGGCATTTTGAACCCTGCCTTACCCACCAAAAAAAATATTTAAAAATATATGGACTTCTTTCAGCCACAACACAGAGTACTTTCCGCTTGAACTGTATTCCAAGCAATTCAGAAATGTATGGTATATTACACTGTGCGACAGTGAAAATATACTTTTACAGAGACCTAGTACAACTTGTAGGTATAGTAAAACTAAGAAACATGGTATAGGAGAAATTTCCAATACACCCCCAAAATCTCATTTTATGGCCATAAAACCGTTTTTCAGTAGGTTGATGTGAACAATCACTCCTAACTTCGCCAATTTCCATCCGATTTCGAATTTGTTTTTTTAGTTCGAAAGAACAAGAACAAGCCTTTTTGACAGTGTGTTGACAATTTTTCTGAAATGACAACTGACGAGACTGTGGTCGGAAGTATTAGGAATTTTTTTATTTTTTCTCTATTTTTTCAACTTTGACATCATTTTTACGATATTATCCGATATTGAGGATGTTTTTTAGTACACTACTGTTATAGTAAATTTAATTCTGCGTCGAATGAACTATATTTGACTGTAATTGAATTAAAATTAATAGAGTTGTGTGAGTTTTAAGATTTTATTTATTTTTTTTTCTAATTTGGTATGTAGGTATAACTTACGCTAAATGGGAATAAGGACGTGTTTTGATGCGTTATTATAGACACATAATATTTATTGGAGTATATATGTATACATAGGAGTACACTGTACTGCATACAACAGAACTGGTTAGAACTTACGAAAATATTTGACATATTATAGCACATTTTTTTTCAATAGAAATATGGAAAAGCTTTATAATGATAACCGTTTACGTCCGTTTTATAAAAATAACAATCATCTGGTTTATGATAAGGGTGATGATGCCACATCATCCGAGAATATTGAGAAATTCGACTTATCTGGCAACGTTTTGATTTATGTCTCTTGAATTTCAATGAAACAAACAATGAAACTTTGACGTTTTAATAAGGTTAAATTATATAAACAAACTTCTTTTGTTAATCAATGTACAGTGTGAACTTTGGTACACTTGGGAGCTTTTCCATATTTCTATTGAAAAAAAAAAGTGCTATAATATGTCAAATATTTTCGTAAGTTCTAACCAGTTCTGTTGTATGCAGTACAGTGTACTCCTATGTATACATATATACTCCAATAAATATTATGTATCTATAATAACGCATCAAAACACGTCCTTATTCCCATTTAGCGTACGTTATACCTACATACCAAATTAGAAAAAAAAATAAATAAAATCTTAAAACTCACACAACTCTATTAATTTTAATTCAATTACAGTGAAATATAGTTCATTCGACGCAGAATTAAATTTACTATAACAGTAGTGTACTAAAAAACATCCTCAATATCGGATAATATCGTAAAAATGATGTCAAAGTTGAAAAAATAGAGAAAAAATAAAAAAATTCCTAATACTTCCGACCACAGTCTCGTCAGTTGTCATTTCAGAAAAATTGTCAACACACTGTCAAAAAGGCTTGTTCTTGTTCTTTCGAACTAAAAAAACAAATTCGAAATCGGATGGAAATTGGCGAAGTTAGGAGTGATTGTTCACATCAACCTACTGAAAAACGGTTTTATGGCCATAAAATGAGATTTTGAGGGTGTATTGGAAATTTCTCCTATACCATGTTTCTTAGTTTTACTATACCTACAAGTTGTGTTAGGTCTCCATAAAAGTATATTTAATTTTTTTTTTTTTGTCACACCGTGTTATTTTAGGCGAATTTCTACATAAAATAGTAATTTTTCTTATAAACCTAGACTAAGCGAGATTGTTTTAAACTTCTCAAAATTCGAATGGCACTTTTTAATTTGGTTCATCTTTGTCGGATAGTCGTCTTAACCCAAGTTCGGAGAAAAGGAAACTACTGTACGTATGTTATATACATTTATATATACATATATTTCAAATCTATTATTCATTATTTATTTTATGATAAGAGTCCTCCAAACAACATTGAGCAATTTTTTTGGACATAAGTTTTAGCAAAATTATGAATATCGAAGTCCCGGAACTAGTCCCGAGATCCCCGTACTGCAGTAACGAGATCTCGAAGTTCCAGGTATGATGGTAATCAAAATATGTACATCCCTAGTGAGTATACCCTATGACCAGAAAGTACCGGGAATGTTTAAATAAAACAAAACAGAGTTAAATTTCAGGCAAATTTATTTTATCTGATTCAAAATATGACCCATCCGAAGCAACACACATGAGCGAAGGGATGGCCTTCAGCTCCTTCGTCGCATTCTCTTTGATCTCCTTTATCGACTAAAATCTCCTTCAACTTCAATTTGGGAAACGAAAAGAAGTCACACGGGGTCATATTAGGTGAATACGGTGCTTGCACGATGGTATTTGCTTGGTGTTTGGTCAAATAATCCAGCACAATTTGGGATTGGTGCGATGGCGCGTTGTCAAAATCCAAAATCCAAGAATTGTTTGCCCACATTTCCGGCCATTTGCGACGTACATCATCTCTCAAACGCATCAAAATGGATAAATAATATTCTTTATTGACTTTCTGTCCCGATGGAAGGTACTCATGATGCACTACGCCTTAGGAATCGAAAAAAAAACAGTCATCATCACCTTCCAGGTACTTTTTGATCAAAGGGTAGAGAATGTGTTTGTCTACCGCAATTTCTTCTCTTTCTTGGATATCGAATTTCGTATCAAGGCTTTTTTATTTTTATTTACCTTATTTATCTTAGTTGAAGAAATGTTTATGGCCAAAAAACAAGCCAACCGTACGAAAAATCATATATCAGAATAAAAATTGTACTTCAAATCTGTTCATCCGTGATATGTCCATGTTTTTTTACATTGCTTTAATTTTATTGACCTCAAACTTATCTTTGCTTCGACTTACCACATCTTCATCATCACCTTGGCGTTACAGTGTGGGAGGGTGGGGCTCATTACCTCCTCTACAATACGCCTCCAACCTTCTCGGCAGTCCGCTTTCGCTCTATGTTGTGAGATTTTCATCTTTCGTATATCGTCTTCTACGTCTTGCAACCAACGTCTCCTTGGCCGGTCTCTCCTTCTTGCTCCTTCAGG
>JAYXIM010003795.1:0-40315 GCA_037575425.1 Anastrepha fraterculus
AATAAAATACAAGTTTTTTTGGAAATTACTATCATTTCTCTTTATTATGATAATATTGGTATGGCTCAATTACGTATGGAACAAAATATCGGCCAAATGACCCCCGCGGCCTCAGCGGCACACCTACATCCGATGGTCCAAATTTTCGATGACGCTGAGACATAATTGTCTTTTGCTCTTGAATTGTTGCTGGCTTATCGACGTACACCTTTTCTTTCATATAACCCCAAAGAAAGAAGTCCAACGGTGTCGTTGACGTTTAGGTGTGGTTCATATTCAACATCGGCCCTTGAAACTTAACCACCCTTTAGATATTGAGCGCTTCACTTCTATCACTCACTAAACCACCATTTTTGCTCTTGTTCTTGCAAGCCATCAATCTCGGCTGGAATAGGCTCGTGTGTTCCTTTATCCTGCGGTATATAGATCTTGTTTGTTTGTTGTGGAAATCTTGAACTATTATTTCTAGTTCCATATCTAGCTTTTATTAAATAACGGCTTCGATTATAAGATTTTTAGCCGCAGTCGTTCCACAGTGCTCCAAGCCGCCGCATCACAACATACCGCCATTTGACTAGTTCGACGCGGTGTTTGTACGGTTTGCGCGCATATTTTATGCAATTAAAATTGCAAATGCAACGAAATTTACATTTTTTACATTTTCTGTAACAGATAAATGTTCAAACAAATGCAACACAGGCAGATCTATCCGTTATGGGTGCGTGTGTGTGTGGGTGAATATGCGTGTGGGTGTCCAACGATGCTGAAAGTTGCATTTATATATGCATGTATGTGTGCATATATGTGTGTGCGTTAAACACAAAGTTGCCTTGTTCAACATGTCACCGCTGAGCGGCTAAAGGCCCAAAAAAGTTTACAGCAATAAAAAAAACAACGCAAATGCAGCCAATGATTATGACGATGTGATCTGCATGTGATTTTAATGTCACCTACAGTAAAAGCTGAACGAGAGTTAAATACGTACGTTTGATGGAGCTGAACAGCAGCAAAGCGGTGTGTGTTGGCGCACACAAGTTGCGCGGCGATACATAAATGTTGATAAAACATCGCCTGTCGTAATAAGTTATAGAAATGTATGCAAAATCGCGCTAGCCAAGTAAGATAAATAAGCAAATATCAATACATACAAATACTTATAGTACATACAGCGCGTGGTATGATTGACTCGCCTGCGCTGCGCCCCTTTTCGAATGATTGGCACGTCCGAAAAAACGCGGATGTGGTAAAATGGGAAATCCGCTAATATTTCATAGGCCAATGACAGCATTCAAATGGCTCAATTTAAATATTAATTATAACTGCATACATACATACATACATACATACATACATACATACATACACATATTCGCTTACACATATTTATAAATCCTTATTTTCAATACCGCAGCGAATGGGTCCTTCACACCTCCTCGCCATAAGGCCACTAATTTGACCGCTTCCCACTATAATTTGAAATATTAGCTGACCTTAGCGCAGCTTATAAACAAATTAAGTACTTATATAGGTCGATAAACTGGTATGGCATTAGACGTAAATCATTGGCATCACACCCGCCACTTAACTCATAAAACACCTTTGCCACCAGCAGCACCAGCACTCACAATCCTTGGCGCGTCAACAAGCCGCGCGTGAATTATTTTAGCCGTAAACAAATGACCACCGATTCAGCAAAGTAAACACACGGCAAAACAATGCGCAACAAAAAACCACCCAATTAGCCTGCTTAGCTGGAATAACAAATTGGCTAAAATCAACATAACAACAACGTCGACAAGCAAAATGACTGTTGTTTTGAAGCAAGAGCAACTTCAAGCCAAATAAATGTCCTCATACTTTGTAGCAGTCAGGCAGCCAAAAGAAAAAAACACAAAGCCCAAAACAACAACCAGCTATCCCTGCCTTACCTCACCTTACTAATCGCTTTGCGACACATTAAAGCGCCGGGATGTATGCTACAGGTTTTGTTGTTTGTATTCTGATCACAAAGCAACAATGCGTTAGCGGCAGCGAAATGAAAGCAAGCACCAAATGGAAAACAATAATGAAAAGCACACAATACAAAAGGTAATACCTGCCGCCAGCCAAAAAAGTGAAAGACACAAAACAAACAAAAAATCATTCAAAATCTCTAGGAAGCGAATATTTGGCCAACGAATGCTTATGCAAACCGAACCATCAATTACGTCAGAGCTTCAAATCAGCAAATCCCTACTTAAGCAGCAAGGCAGCCAGCAAGAGGGAAAAAGTCAACAACAGCAACAACATCAACAGTGGCTGGAACAAAATGACACAAACAAAAATAAAAACAAACATCCAAAGCGGCTGGGAAAAACAAGTATGCAGTCGGTTGTGGTGGTAGTTAAGGCGGCGACGAAGGCAATAAAAGCATTTGCATAAAGATTTCACGTGGCTTAAGGTAAATAAGTAAGTGCATACAAATGTATGTAGGCGAATAATATAGAGCTGGTAGAGTTACAGCAAACGCAGTGAGTTGGCTACGATTTGTGGTAGAAAGTGACGAGTGTTGAGTTTGTTGGAAGTGCTCGTTGAATATTCAACAATAGGAAAAAGTGAAATATTGCAGATATAGGGGAAATTTTTAAGATGGAAAATTTTAAGTCAGTTGCATGGTAAGTTTAGTGGAAAACGGCTCGCATAATAACTGTATACGACGGTATATGCGTCCGGTGCATTTCGAAATGCTTGCAAAGTAATCAAAATCCGATATTTGTGATTTTATGAATATAATGGAAAAAGCTGGAAACTTAAACTGGCAAATATGTCAAATAAGATTATCTATCTAGAATACGTATATATGTATGCATACCTGTATGTACAGAAATTAACGTATGTTTGTTTGCACTGCATAATATGGCTTTTATCCGATTGCGAAGAAATTTTGGTTTTTGAGTTTTTTTGTGGACCTGCTGAAGTCGTGTCTGATCCCAAGCCAGCATCCACTTAAAATATCAACACCAATAAAAAGATCAGAAATTTATGAAATATTAACAAGGTTCGTCTTTGCGGGTATGTACGTCGATATCCGGATACTATTTAGGGAAGGTGCCTCTATCCAACTATTTTCTTACTATATACATATAGATATCTGCTAATAGAAGTGATTTTTTTTTTTTTTTTTAATTTCATATACATACATATGTATGCCTGTCATACATGTTTTCTAACAAAGCCGAGGAAACTTTACTAGAGGAAATTAGATTTCATGGCTGAATTTTAATAATTTTTAATTGAAATTTGCACAAAATGTTTATCAAAAATTTTTGTGTTGTCTTTAGTTTTTATAGTTTTTCAGTTTTCTACATTTGATTGCTTTATTTATTGACTTAAGCATCCTTCTTCATTTTTTCATGAATATGACCTACGGCTAACTTTTTAATTAATTATACTATTTATTTTAGTTCGAAACATTGTAATACAAAAGTAATCCTTTTAAATTGAATTCGATGATTTTAAAGGCTGTAACAAAATGAATGGCAAGGAGATATAGAAATAGGATTAGGGATGCCGAGCTTAACATATGCAAGTACATTAGTAATCTAGTGAAGGAGGGCCACCGTGGTCATATGGTTGTGTGTTTGCTTACATTTCGTTGATTTCCTAGTTGGAAAATCTAATATACGCAATCACAGCAACTTAGTTTTTAGTTTTAGCTATCCACTCATATTCACTTCATTTATTTGATATTTTTTTTTTAAATTGGGAAAATAGAGAAATAAGCTGATCACTTTAATGTGCACAAAGTACCGCATTCCATTAACTCATTAATCATTATAATTCATCATCTACAAGTATACCAATCATGAATAAGAGCAGTAACCACTAATCTTCTATCCTCTAAAATTTTTAAATACCCAATTATATGCACTTCTTTATTGCATAGCTCATTCATTCATTAACTTCAGAAAAGGTTTGCAGTGGGAGTTCCTAACAGCATTAGCTAAACACGTAACTTACCACACTCAGTAATTTACAACATTCAGTCACTTACCCCTTATGCCATATAATACAGCGAAGGTGGACTTTCACGCTCTCCTATCTCATTCGTGATTTCCCCTCGATTTGTTGAATAACAAATATTTGTCCTCCATTTGTTGAATAACAAATATATGGTAAATTTGTGGACGGATTTTTGTTGGATGCTGAAGGTGAACTTTCACGCTCCCCAATCTCATTCGTGATTTCCCCTCCATTTGTTGAGCAGCGAATATGTGGTAAATTTGTAGATGAATTTTTTGTTGGATTTTGCGCTCATTCTCGTTAACGAAAGCCATATGTTTGTTATCACCACAGCACGACCATCTCCCAAATCTACCACAGATATTATCATAAGCATATTTATAGTTTCAAATTAGGCAGCTCCCGTGGGAATAATCAACCTTGGGCAAGGCAAACGAAGCAAACTTATTGTGAAAACTTGTTATAAGTTAGCAGTGAGTTGAAGAGATTAATTTTGGGTTGTTGCTTTTGGGTAAAGCGCATATCTCAAATATAGGCTAAAATAGAGTATTAAAAGTAAATGCGAGGCAGGTAATAGCGCATGCAATGATATTGAAGTTGATTTGTATGGCAAAGTATTTGAATTGTACACCTAATTCTGTTTTTACACGGTAGATTGGTTCCAGAAAAAACCGTGTAAAAAAGACATTGATCGTATGCAAAAATAGGTGATTGGTTCCTAATCTCTAAAACGTATTGAAATTAGTAAAAAACAAGGATTTTTTAAGAACAAGTATTCATTTTATTTAATTAAATCACATATTCAATGTTTATTTTTACAAGCATAGTTATTAAAGATAATAAAGATAGCACTCTAATCTTAAAAATAATATGAATTAAATGTATGGCAAGTTCAGGAACTAAAAATAATTATGTTAAACAGCTATGTTGCTAACGAAAAGAATAGGTTATTCAATTTTTAAGGTAAAAAAATTTAAAAAAATAAGGGACAATCATAAATACAGGAACATAAATTTAATTGCTGCCATCATCAGTTACTTGCATTCGCTTGCTTCGAGCGTGTATAAAATCACTATCATCGCTGGAATCATTTTGAACTGGACTTTCTCTTGCTCGTTCAGCATCTACATTTTTAACAATGAACTCTGTTATGAGCCGTTGTTCGTCAATTCTTACTACCTCTTTGTATAATTCTTTGTAACGAGCCATACAAGAATTCAGCTCACGTTGAAATTGTGAAGCTCTTTCGACGTTGGGATCATTTGTGATGAAATGGTGTCCTAATTTATTTTACAGGTTCTTCACTACCTCTGCTTTCTATAGAATCAGCATTCTGTGAAGCAAAATAAAATATTTCCTCTTCGCTAAGAACTTTACCAATCATCAGTTCAATAATGTCATCGAATACCAAGTCATCAAAACCCTCCCAACCAACTGCGTGTGCCAAATCAATTATATTGGGATATTCTTTTGTATTTGGATCCACAGGATTTTTACTTTTTACACATTCTGGCCAAATTGCTCTCCAACATCCGTTTAAGGTTGATGGTCGTAAATCTAATAATGCTAAAGCAGCATTTTCGGTGATTTTCGGTGGCAGGAACAAAACTTGTACATTTTCGTGTTCCAACTGAGGATGCCCGGGTGCATTGTCTACCAACAGAAGAACTTTAAATTCTAAGCCTTTTTCATTCATATATTTTCTAGTTTCTGGTGCAAAATATTTAATCAACATTCTGTGAAAACTGTAGTTGTCACCCATGCTTTTTTATTGCTCATTCATTGCTCGAGGCTTAAGTGCACAATTGATAAGCATCCGATCTGACGCTTGTTACTGCAAAATAAAAATGTGACTCGATCTTTTTGAACTTTATAACCACCAGCGCTTTTTCGCGATTTGGCCACATATGTTCTTTTCGGCATTTTTTTCCAAAAAAGACCAGTTTCGTCGGCATTAAAAACCTTATTTAGACTGTATGCACCATCGGCTATTATTTTTTTAAGTTTTAGTGGAAATTCTTTGGCGGCTTTCTGATCTCCAGAAACAATCTCGCCCTTGATTTTTATGTTATGAAGCGCATGCCTTTGGAGAAATCCCGTTAACCATCCTGTGCTTGCAGAAAATATGTATGTAGATTTTCTCATGAGTTGATTGTATGGATGTAGACGGTAGTTCGTCTTCTACCATTTTATAAAACCTAATGCTTGCTGTTTCATATTGTTTCCGTCTACGGGAATTTGTTTTTGTGCATTGTCCTCAAGCCATATTATGAGTACTTTTTCCCATTTTTTCTTTAGTAGCATCTCTAGTATATGATGAAGACTTAACAGATAGATTCGTTCCAGAAATCACCGATTGCCTAATTGAAATTTCATTTTTTTTATAGTTCTCATTGTGGCTTCATTTAAACCGAACATTTTTCCAAGAAATATTGAGTCTTCTCCATTTCGAAGGGAATCTAAAACTTAAATTTTGGTTTCCAAAGAAATTGCTTTACGTTTTAGTTTTGTTTTTGACATTTTCTTTTAGGGATACATAAAAATTCACAAAATTTAAAAAAATAAATAACTGAATAAATATAAAATATTTTTTGGCTTACCTTTTATCTTAATGGGTTAAATTTAATGTAACGTTGGAAAAACAAATTTGCCAATAAAAAATTTCTTTTCCAAAAACGTCTGATTGCATTGATAATTCACAAAATATTAACACATTTCAATTGCTCCGACCAGCAAATTTGCTTGTATGCACAAAAAGGGAATTCCCCTAAATTTGTGATATGAATATATTTCGAAAAAATTAAATTTGACAAAAAAAATTTAAGCACAAAAAATTGTAAATCGTGCTAAATGGAATAAAATCGTGTAAAAAAATTAAAAATATTTTATTTTCAAACAGTGTTATATCAAAACCGTGTAAAAAAAGATCGTATAAAAACAGAATTAGTTGCATTCTTCAATATTTTAAATAATTTTTAAACTTAACCAATAAGAAAAAAGCGAGTTATGCTCTTAAACTGTTTCTAAATATTAAATGCCTCTAAAAGTTATTCAGAAAAAAATTAATAAATAATTGGCGCGTACACTTTTGTTAGGTGTTTGCTCCAGCTCCACCTCTTATTTGTGGCATGCGTCTTCAGGTTCTTCCATAAATTTATTTCTTTATTTATTTAAGCAACAAACAAGAGGCTCACAGACTATTACATAGACCTTATGACAAGAGTCTTACAAGTGACATCTTTAAAGTAAACTTAGAGTAAGAGAAATCAAACACTAAGGAAGCAGAATAAATTGAGCTAGCGGTCTTCTAAAAGGAGCATTCATTCCGCAAACAGTTTTAGCAATACCCACAAAAAACAGTTCATTACAACGGAAAATACGTGAGGGAACATTCAAATTAATTTTATTGAGCAGATACGGACAATCTATTGAGCCGCACAAATATCGAAGACAAAACACATCGACAACAGAGCACGCCTAGACTCTAAGGACAGTAGATTTATTAATAAGTAACGAGACCGATAAGACGGAATAGGATCGACGAATTTCATTGAGCGCAAAGCAAAACGCACAAAAGCTCGCCGAACAAACTTTAATATATTAATAGAGACTGCATGAAACGGTCTCCAAACGAATACCGCGTATTCTAACTTGGACCGAACTAAGGAGTTTGAGAGTATAGGGATCAGAAAACGTAGAACTATTTCGACGAATAAAGCCTAACATTGCGAACGATTTAGAAAGAATAAAGTTTATGTGGGTGGTGAAGTTGAGCTTGGAGTCAAAAGAAACACCCAGGTCCTTTAATTCACTAATTAACTTTAGCGGCGAGTACGAGATGTAGTAAGCTGTTGGAACAACATTAAAAACTTTCGCATACGAAGTATAGTGACATTTATTAAGCGGACAGATACCTGTAAAATTTCGAAAATATTTTTTTTTTTTCATAAAATTATATTAACATTTTAATCCTTCTTTTATCCATCCTTTTAGAATGTGGCAAAAAAATTTTAGAACGTAAATTTAAGTATTTCTTATATTATAAAGGGTGGTTCAAGGGCCGATGTTGAATGTAAACCACACCTAAACGTCAAACTTTTTTCTGCATTTCATTTGACATTTTTCAATTTCAGACTAACTCAATTTGAACCATGAAAAGAAATATACACAATCGACCAACGTGTTAAAGTTATTCAGGCTTATTATGAAAACGGGCGTTCAAATCACGCACTTCGTGAAGAAAATCATCTTCAGTGATGAGGCACATTTTCACCTCAGTGGATTCGTCAATAAGCTGAATTGCCGCATTTGGGCGAATGATAATCCAAGAGTGATTGCCGAAAAACCAATGCACCCACAAAGAGTGACTGTTTGGTGCGGTTTATGGGCCGGCGGCATCATTGGGCCGTATTTTTTCCAAAATGAGGCCAGTCAGGCAGTTACTGTGAATAGTGTTGGTTATCGGAAGATGCTAACGAACTTTTTATGGCCCGAATTGGAAGATATGGATGTGGACGATATGTGGTTTCAACATGACGGTGCCACTTATCACACAACTAACGAAACAATGGCTCTTTTGCGCGAAAAATTTGATGGCCGAATAATCTCACGTCGTGGCGAGGTCAATTGGCCGCCAAGATCATGTGATTTGACACCGCTAGACTTCTTTCTTTAGGGTTATTTGAAAGAAAAGGTATACGTCGATAAGCCAGCAACAATTCCAGAGCTAAAGGATGAGATAATTCGGCACATTAACGGCATAGAACCTCAATTATGTAAATAAAAAAAAATAATTTTTTCGAAGCAAAAATAGTAGGAAAATTCGCCCCAAAATTAATTTTTTGCTTTTTAAGCATTTAATTCCGCGATTTTTTTTTTTACATTTTTTTTTAGTTCATATAGAAATTATGACATTTTAGGTTTTTTGTATTCAGGTCACTGACGCCGATGCTACAATGCCCGATTGGGGGCGCCCTTCCTGGAAGAATTGAGTGTACATCCGCCATTTTAAATGATTAAAAAAAATTTTATATTATTATACATTAAAATACATTAATTACATTAAAATAAACTGTATGCCAATTTTGAAAAAAATATATTGCCGTCTTCATTTTAAATAACTTTAAGGAAAATCAGGGAAAATATGGTCGTTTACAGGTATCTGTCCCCTTAATGTTAAGGAACAAACGATTACGCACACACCAACTATAGAAGTTATTCAACTCACACTGGAGAATGGATGAATCTTCTGGACATTTAATTTAAAAAAAATATTTTTAGATCATCCGCGAGCAGAAGAAAATTACACAAAGAAAAAGAAGAAGAAATGAAGTGGATAAATAGTAGCGGACCTAGGACACTACCTTGGGGAACCCCAGACGAAGCAACAAAAGAATAAGTTAGGTTAGGTTGAAGCGGTTGTCCTGTGGGACACACTCAGGCTCATAGCCCAGTGTAATGCTGCGTGGGGAGCTTTCCCTATTTTTCCTAAAACCAGTGTGTGCCGTCTGGATAGAGCAGGACAATGGCACAGAAGGTGTAAGATTGTCTCTTCCTTTTTCTCATCAAGACAACTTTTACAGAAGTCATGTGCTTGCACAGCCATCCTTTGGGCGTGCCTGCCTATTAGACAATGTCCCGTTATGACTGAAATCAGTGTGCTAAGACTGTGTTTATTTTGGCTTAACAAAGATTCTGTGCGTTTAGCACTGAGAGTCGGCCACAGTTGATGGGCGATTTTGCAGGTGACTTCATTACGCCATCTTTCGTTTGCTTTCTTTACGATTTCTTCTAGGATGAGTAGCTTACATGTTTGTAAGGGTATGCCTATTCATTGTTTATGTACTCATCGGTCAACTTGGTGCCGAGTCTCGCTAGTTCATCGGCTCTACAGTTGCCCTCAATGTCGCGATGGCCAGGAACCCATATTATCCTTAGGCGAAATGACTCAGCCATCTCATTAAGAGATGTGCGGTATTTCATGGTTACCTGGAGGTTGCCGCTGCTGGAAGATTCATCGCGCCTGGCTGCTTCGTATGCATTCTGAACCAGGTCTGGCTCGTATACACTCGGACTGAGCGAAATTGCAGGGTCCCCTGTCTTACATCGTCGCGTTCCTTCTCTTCCCTTGAGGGTTGTAATGGCAAGTGTGGGCGGGAGTGCATAGTCCACCAATCCGGGAATCTCCGAAGTGCCAGCCAGGATTTTGCCGTGACCGTAGCTCTTATTTGACCACTTACTTAGAGTGTTCAGCCTTATTGCCGTGCTACGCGCGATATATTTTGCCTACAGATCTACCGGCAGGAAGTTTAATGTCGCATATAATGCTTTCGACGGTGTGGTTAACATCGCGCCAGTTATGAGAACAGATGCTAGTCTCTGAACCTTGCCCCTTCTCAAGGGCGTTCCACCATATTAAAAGAACAAAAGAATAAGACGATACATTATCAAGTCGAACGACACAGTGCCTATTATTGAGATAGGAAATTAACCACTTAAGAAATTGAGAGTGAAAGCCGAAATGCTCAAGTTTAGCAATTAATATTGGGTGAGATACCCTATCAAAAGCCTTAGAGAAATCTGTATAGATCGCATCTATTTGGAAACCTCTTTGAATTGTTTTAAAACAGTCCTCCGTAAAGACAGCTAATTTCTTTAATGCAGATCCGCCCGGAATAACCCCATGTTGATTGGGACATAACAAATGTGTAACAGCAAAGTACCAGGTATATACCCATGAATGACATTTTTCAATTTTAAATGTGTATTAACAATGGTTACAAATTTAATCTTCAAAATAATAGCCATCGCTAGCGACACATTTTTCCCATCTCTCAGGCAATGTGGATGCCGCGCCAAAAAAATTGGCCATATTTGGCCGCAAACCAATCATCGAGCATTTTTTGGCTTCTTCGTGAGAATTGAAGCGCTGCTCGGAAAGTGCGAGGCCCATCGATGCAAACAAATTATAATCGGAAGGCGCCAAGTCTGGTGAGTAAGCCGCATGTACCAGCGGTTCCCAATCGTACGTCTCCACCAATTCCCGGGTCGCTCTTGTTCGATGTGGCGGTGCATTGTCACATTGTCAATTCATGCGGCACCCATCTTCCGACCTTTCAAATCATACCCATGTCTTTCAAACTTTGGAAATGGTTTTTTGGGTCACTCCCAACTGCTCTGCCATCATTTCTTGCGTTTGACCATCATCTTCATCCAACAATGCTTGCAATTCGGCGTCCTCAAACTTTTTCGGTGGCCGGCCACGGTCCTCGTTCTCCACGCTAAAATCGCCACATCGGAATTTTTCAAACCACCTGAAGCACTGTGCTCTACTTAGAGCATGTCCACCATAAGCTTCTATAAGCATTTGATGAGCTTGAGAAGCGTTTTTCTTCAATTGATAACAGAAAATCAACGATGTCCGCAAATCGTAGTTTGAAGGCACGAAATTCGTAAAACGTAAAAACCAATGAACTGAATATTGTTGACAGATGACAGACGAAAACAACAAGACATTTGGGAAGGTTTAAAAATAGTCCTAGCGACATAGGTACTATATACTCCAATAATTTCGAAACTGTAGGTAGTTTGGAAATCGGCCTATAATTTTCAATATTATTTTTATTGCCGTTTTTCAGGATGGGCGTAGTGTAAGTTAATTATCAGTCTTCAATGGCAACTCCGGCGGAAAGTGTAATGTTGAAAATGTGCTTTGAAGGGGTAATAAAAGCTGGGTAACTTTTGATTCGAATAACCGATAGAGCATCAACATCAGTACTAGTGGATGGCTTAAGCTGATTTATGCCAACATGACATGCTCGTCAGTCAAACCTGAATGAGGCACTTAAAAAAACTGACCGTCTTTAGTAAATAGACGCAAAGTTTTGTTTCACCACGACAACGCAAGACCTTATACCGCAAGGCAAACATTAGGCAAGCTGAACGAGCTCGGATGGGAGCTAATGCCGCATTCACTATACTCTCCGGATATTGCACCTTGTAATTATCACCTTTTCCGTGGACTTCAATCCCATATGAGCAACAAGAACTACTCCTCAAAAGAAGCTATAAAAAGAGATATCGAAGCGTACTTTGGATCCAAGGACAAACAATTTTTTGACGTTGGGAAGAATTATAAAGCCAAAATTGTGAAGTTTGTTTATGTTTGGTGCCATAACCATACCATACAAAATCTACTTACTAATTTTCAGTAGTTATTTTATTTGTATTTTATACAGGGTGGGCCATGTAAAATTTGCTTTTTGAATCGGCTATAAACAAAAACTAATCAATATTTTTTCAAACTTTTTTTTATTTGAAGATTGAACATTGTCATATATGAATGAAAAATAATATCGTTCAAAGGACTGCCACGATTGGCTTTACAGTAGGCCATTCGAGCAACCCAATTTTTAAGCACATTTTCGATTGTTTGGGCTCCAATTTCATGAATGGCAACTTCGTTTTCGTGTTTTAAAGCATCAATCGTTTCTGGATGGTTCGCATAGCATTTGTCCTTAACGGCTCCCCACAAAAAATAGTCCAACGGGCTTAAATCACAGCTCCGAGGCGGCCAATTGATATCGGAATTTCGGCTGATTATTCGGTTTTCAAAAACGGTAGCCAAAAGTTCGAGTGTAACTTTGGCAGTGTGACAAGTTGCACCGTCCTATTGAAACCAAATGTCGTCCATGTCATCCTCTTCAATTTTTGGGAACAAAAACTCGTCGAGCATGTCACGGTAACGCTCGCCATTTACTGTAACCCCGGCTCCTCGCTCATTTTCGAAAAAATGGTCCGATGATGCCGCCAGACCAAAAACCGCACCAAACAGTGACTAGTTGTGGATGCATTTGCTTCTCTACAGTAACGTGTGGATTTTCTGAGCACCAAATCCGACAATTTTGCTTATTGACGTAGCCACCGATGTGAAAATGAGCTTCATCAGAAAATATGATTTTTCGGTAAAAATGTTCATCTTCGGCCAAACGATTTTCTGCCCATTGTTCAAGCGTATAGCGTCCCATTTCGTAAATGTCGAACCTTTAAGTAAATTATGAACACATATGACATGTCATTTGTGTTACCATTCTCAAAAAAATAGGTGGTTCAAAAAGCAAACGCTATAGGGCCCTCCCTTTATATGTAATATTGAAGCAAGAAAACTATTTTTTGGTCTATTTTGAATTATTTTTATTTTTAAACAATATAAACTTTTTAAATACAAAATAGAAAAACCTGTTATTTTTGGTTACATTTTTGTGAAAAAAACCCCAGCGTCAACTGAATAATAAATAAAAATCCCAATGTGCATACATAGAGTACGCATACATACATATACATATATGTTAGTATTACAATGAATACATTTTCGGCACGCGCTCTTATTTCCCTTTGCTCCTACCCCTACACTGTTCATTTGGCAGTAGCGAATTCATAATTGAGCAATAAAAAAACAAAAAAAGCAAAATTCAATTAAAAGCCGAACAACTGCAACAAACGTATTTTCGAAATTTACATACAGTGAAAGTGAAAAACTTAAAATAAAATTAAACGAAATTTTAAAAAGTATAGAATATACACATTTCCATACATATTTGTAGTTGCATGTGTGCGTACATGTAAATGCTTTGATAGCCTGGCGTGCAACATGAGGTATAGCACATGTTCGCAATCGTTGCATGGGGCGACTGAATGTGTAGGCAGACAACAACAGCCGGCAGACAGCATGCCTACAACAATACAACAACACAATTGCATTGAATATTTTGCAATTTATGAACAAATTAAATTATGATTATTATTATGGCGATTGCGTTTGTTGCACTTACATTTGCAATTTACCGGCGTAGATGTTGTTTTTGTTTGCATTTGTGTTTGAGTTCGCGTTTGTGTTTGTATTGGCGTAAGTGTAGGCGTCTGCGAGTGGCAGTTTGTGTGGGTGTTACGCGATTTGACCGCAGCACTCCCCTTAGAAGCCTACACACCTACACCTACACACACACACTCGCTCACGTGCCCAAACACCGCATTATTTGTGTTACATACATTCATACATACGTACTTTAGTAATGAGGCTATCCTTAACTTTGCACTAATTGCATCAGTAAATGTTATGTAGATATGAATGAATGTGTGTGTGTATGTGTGTGCAGGTGAATGCGTAAAGTTATGCAATAATGCCAAGTGTGTTTTTTTTTTTTTTTTTTTTACGAGGAGGAAGCATCGAAAGCCTAACCCCGTCAGTGTGGGACTTTAACCCGAACTAAACCTCCTACCGTCAAAGTACCGATCCCCCCGGTACAACCGTTAAGTATTCGTCGGGAGGCGGTTTGAGCACTAAGCTCAATGTCCGTTATTGTCCTGATGCAATACGTCGAAAGTAGCATCTGCTTGTTACCACCCACTGTTTAGGTCATCTGATGAGAGAGCCACCCCTGTCATAACAGTACTCCCCTACCCACCATGTCTCTGTCCATACCACAGAAACGTAAGTTTCTATGTCTGGTATCGTCAGTTTACCTGCATCCAAATAAATTTATCTAGCAAGTGGTCCTACAGCACAACCATAAGTTACTAACTCTACTACTACAGGAAAAGTTACTACATCTACTACTACCGGATAAGGTACTACATCTAGTGCCAAGTGTATGTATGTGTGTATGTATGTTTACAGGCACATCACGTGCAATCATACATACATACGCACATACATACATACATATGTGTAAATATCTATTTTAATAACTGCATGTGAATCAGTGTAGCTGTTACAGCACGTGTTTGTCCCTGTGCTGTGATACAGTTAATCATTTAAAATTTTAATTACTACACGTTGCATGCAACATGCTGCCTACACCAGCACTTAACGTCGCACATACATCCATACGAAATTAAGAACACTTCAATAACTGTTGCAATGAGTACAGCAAAAGCGTTGCAGCGTTGCGTCTCCTTCTATCATACTTCTCTCTCTCTATCTCGCTTTCGCTTTCTCCCTGCTACTACCGTTTGGTAATGCACAGTCAACTGCTCACATTAACCAGTAACCAAATATTTTTAATACAAAGTAAATAATTAAATGTTGTAACTGTACAAAAACAACGGGCTCTGATTGCAAATCGGCAAGCTTACCTACATACATACGCACTTAATGGGTGTCCCAAAAGGAGAACACTCGGCAGAGACTTATCTTCTTTAAATCTTCTTTTCCCTTTATTAAATTACCAATAAGTCAATGATATTTGATGATCGAAAATGAAGTGTCTTTGTAGGCGATTAACACTCGGTTGACTCCATCTTCGATACCTACTCTAAGCATGCAACATCAGGTGAACACAAAAATTGAACGAAAAATTTGTTTCTACTAGCGTTTGTGCTTCGGCAGGCAATGGTTAAGCTGCGGCTGCATTGCTTTTCATAAAACTCATATGCCATTCAGAAGCTCGATTAAATACCTTAACAAGATAATTTTCCTCAAACGACATGCGCCGTTGTCGAGTGTATTCCTGCGTGACATACCTACGGTGCTCACTAGCCACTGCAGTTATCTTCTTCTCGATTGGCCCGATAACAGCTTACGCGATTTTGGCTGAGTTTACCATAGCGCGCCAGTCGTTTCTTTGTCGTGCTAAACGGCGTCAGTTGGACCCACCAAGTGAAGCTAAGTTCTTCTCCACCTGATCTTTCCAACGTAGAGGAGGCCTTCCTCTCCCTCTGCTACCACCAGCTGCTACCGCATCAAAAACTTTCAGAGCCGAAGCGTTTATTTACATTCGGACGACATGAGTCAGTCAACGGAGCCGCTGGATATTTATTCGCTGTGCTACGTCGTGGTAAAGCTCATAGAACGCATTGTTCCATAGCCTGCGATACTCGCCGTTGTCAACGTGCAAAGGTCCAAAAATCTTCCGCAGAATCTTTCTCTCAAACACTCCAAGTAACGCCTCATTGGATGTTGTCATCGTCCTAGCTTCTGCGCCATACGTTGGGACGGTCATGATGGGAGATCCAGTGTTAGTTTTATTCATCGATAGTGTACTTTACTGCTCAGTTGCCTACTTAGTTCGAAGTAGCACTTGTTGGCAAGAGAGATTCTCCTTTGGATTTCCATGCTGACTTTGTTATCGGTATTAATGCTGGGTCCTAAACAAATGAAGTCTCTTACAACCTCGATATCATAATTGGCAAAAGTGACGTGATTGCTGATACGCGAGTGCGCCGACTGTTTGCTGGATGACATGAGGTACTTCGTTTATCCTCGTTCACCAAAAGACCCATTCACAGTCATAGAGCTACAAATATTGTTCCTAACGGCGCGAATATTACAAAGCCCCGCACAGTATCCTGATAGAGTTCGTAAATCCTCTCTACCCAGGTTTAGGAGCCCACTTGCCGCTCTTATTGAAGGAAGGTAAACTGGTTTTCCTACTTCTGTCCTAGACTCTCCATTAAGTGGCGTATGACTTCTGTGTCCTTCTGTGACCTGGAATTTTGAGGTAAAGCAGTCCGCTTACTCGATGTTGCCATGACTTTTATCTGATCTTTATCTGGTACACAATCCAGCAATACGGAGTTCCTTACTCCCACGGTATTGGAAACAGTGAAACATTTCTCGACGACTTTAGTTGTTATTATGCGACACTGCAGTACACAAAAGTCTCCCTGGCAATCTGACAAACTTCATATGCGCTACGAAGTAGTACCTCTTCGAAGACATTCAAAGACAGCCGCAGCAGTTCTACTATCCCGAATTCACACAACTGTGTACTTGATTTCCGAGGCAGGTTGAGTGCATGTACTACCTATCTCCCATAGCGCCCGATCCAAAGTAGATATCTAGGAATTTCGAGAGACCTTTAGCGCAGGTGTTGTTGCATTGCGCTTTCGCACCACAGGATTTTTGATGAATTCCAAATGTCCTGTGACAAACGTTCTTTGGTCAAAAATATTGTTAAGTGTTAGTGCTTCTAAGAAAGCTGCGCCAGATCTCGTGAATATACTTTTCAAGTTACATTGAGACACCCACTATATACAACACAGTCGTTGGAATCGCCGCAGTCGCACCGGGAATGCGAACGATCATGTTTCGTAATTATAATGAATTGCAAAAATGAAATAAATATTATACAAAAGCTAATAAGAGAGAAAATCATCAAATATAAGTAGACAGGCAAATTATGAAAATAAATACTAACTCAGGCACAAAAATATGCAAATAAGCTGAAATATTCAGCGCCAACTGGCATTTGGGGCTTAGATTTGGCAGTGATTATAATATAATTATAGATATGTAACCGAGTTATGCGTTGGAATTAAGCGTAACTTGCACGTTCCGGGTTTTTCCACGCACTTATTTATTTTATATGTACAGCAGCAAATAATAACTTCATTTCAAAAATATTTGCGGAAACTCGTTTATAGGTAGGTGCACATTAGGGTGCCCGTTATTTACCAATTTGATTATTTTTTTTGCGACGCCCCCTAAACTTTTAGTTTTCCGTCTAAGAAAAATTATCAGATCAAAATCAGCTCTTAATATTCAGAATAAACCTTGCCCCAAACACGATATATTATATTTCCCATATAAATTACAAGGGATTTAGCTACTTTTTGGAATAAACTTTGTTTTTCTTCAGTATGCTAATTTACAGCTATGAAAAACACATATTCTGATGGCAATATTAACTCTCTACAAAAAAAAAAACTTTTAAAATTTTTCGATAAATTGACTCCTTTAAAAGGTAATCGAAGTTTTAGAAATTGTATTTAATGTTCAATTTGGGCCGAACTTGAATTATATTTTAGCTACCAGGTATATAAAGCGTTTTTCAGTAAGAGCGTTTCAACTTTTGAACTTTTTTGAATAAAACACAAACGGTTTGACTTTTTAAACTAATTTTTTTTTTATTATCGAGTTTGAACATATATATTTAAGTACGAAATTCGATTTCTTTTGCATGACCACCGCGTGCACGTTTTACGAAGTCCAATCGTTGAACCCAATTTTCGACCACTCTTTTGCATAAATCGGCCGAAATTCCAGCAATTTCGCGTGCAATATTGGCTCTGAGCTCACAAATCGTCGCCGGCTTGTTACTGTAGACCAATGACTTCACATAACCCCAAACAAAATAGTCTAGAGGCGTCAAATCACGCGAGCGCGGCGGCCATTCGACCGGTCCATTTCTGGAAATAATGCGCTCATCGAACTTACTCTTCAACAAATCAATTGTAGCGTGTGATGTGTGGCTTGTGGCCCCGTCCTGTTGAAACCACATGTCGTCTAAGTCCATACCATTCAATTGCGGCCAAAAATAATCGTTTATCATGTCGCGGTATCGATTTCCATTCACAGTAACGTGGCGATCGTTCTCGTCAACGAAAAAATATGGGCCAATTACGCCGCCGGCATGTAAACCGCACCAAACAGTGATTTTTTCGGGATGCAACGGTGCCTCATGAATCACGTGCGGATTGCTTTCTGCCCAGTAATGCATATTTTGCTTGTTGACAAAGCCATTGAGCCAAAAGTGAGCTTCATCACTGAAGATGATTTTTCGACTTTAAACTTTCTTAACAGAACACGCATTTTTATAATAAAATTCATTGATTTGCAAGCGTTGCTCAAGTGTGTAGCGTTCCATGATGAAATGTATACTAATGAAGTTTACAAAAGACAAGCGAAAAATAAAAAATATTGCGTCGTTCGCCCTCCCTATTGGAAAAAAGTTGAAGCGCACCTATTGAAAAACGCTATACCTACGAAATGAGACTTTCAGCTATTATCCCATAGATGTCGCTAGGAGTATTTTTAAACCTTCCTAAATCTCTTGTTTTTTCGTCTGCCATCTGTCAACAATAGTCAGTTCATTGTTTGGCACGTTTCATACAACAATGCATTTTTGTCGCTCTTAAAAATGTCGAATTTCGTGCCTTCAAACTACGATTTGCGGACATCGTTGATTTTTTGTTATCAATTGAAGAAAAACGCTTCTCAAGTTCATCATATGCTTATAGAAGCTTATGGTGGACATGCTCTAAGTAGAGCACAATGCTTCAGGTGGTTTGAAAAATTCCCAAGTGGTGATTTTAGCGTGGAGAAGGAGAACCGTGGCCGGCCACCGAAAAAGTTTGAGGACGCCGAATTGCAAGCATTGTTGGATGAAGATGATGGTCAAATGCAAGAAATGATGGCAGAGCAGTTGGGAGTGACCCAAAAACCCATTTCCAAAGTTTGAAAGACATGGATATGATTTGAAAGGTCGGAAGATGGGTGCCGCATGAACTGACATCGAACAAGAGCGACCCGGGAATTGGTGGAGACGTACGATTGGGAACCGCTGGTGCATGCGGCTTACTCACCTGACTTGTCGCCTTCCGATTATCATTTGTTTGCGTCGATGGGCCACGCACTTTCCGAGCAACACTTCAATTCTCACGAAGAAGCCAAAAAATGGCTCGATGGTTGGTTTGCGGCCAAGGAGGGCCACAAATTGCCTGAGAGATGGGGGAAAATGTGTCGCTAGCGATGGCTATTATTTTGAAGATTAAATTTGTAACCATTTTTTGTTAATAAGCGTTTGAAATTGAAAAAAAAAAATTTACTTTCTGTTAACTTTCACCATAGACGCATAAAATTTTACATACTTTGGATTCATAGAGATTGAGAGAGAGAGATGGAAATAGAGATATAGAAAGATGGAGCGGAGAGGGTTATCAGCAACATATTCGCAGGGAACACGCTCACCCGAAAATATACCAAGGGCTAATGACGCCAGGGTGACTCGCTGTCGTGTGACTTCTTTAACCTGATGTTGGAGAGCATCGTACGAGCCGCAGAACTTAATCGCTCAGGCACAATATTTTATAAGAGCGTACAATTGTTGGCGTATGCCGATGATATTGACATCATTGGCCTTAACAACCGCGCTGTTAGTTCTGTCTTCTCCAAACTGGATAAAGAGGCAAAGCGAATGGGTCTGGTGGTGAACGAGGACAAAACGAAGTACCTCCTGTCTTCAAACAAACAGTCGGCGCACTCGCGTATCGGAACCCACGTCACTGTAGACAGTTATAATTTCGAGGTTGTAAAAGATTTCGTCTATTTAGGAACCAGCATTAACACCGATAACAATGTCAGCCTTGAAATCCAACGTAGAATCTCTCTTGCCAACAAGTGCTACTTTGGACTAAGTAGGCAACTGAGCAGTAAAGTCCTCTCTCGACGAACAAAACTAACACTCTACAAGACTCTCATCATGCCCGTCCTAACGTATGGCGCAGAAGCTTGGACGATGACAACATCCGATGAAGCGACGCTTAGAGTGTTCGAGAGAAAGATTCTGCGTAAGATTTTTGGACCTTTGCACGTTGGCAACGGCGAATATCGCAGACGATGGAACGATGAGCTGTATGAGCTTTACGACGACATAGACATAGCGCAGCGAATAAAGATCCAGCGGCTACGTTGGCTGGGTCATGTCGTCCGAATGGATACAAACGCTCCGACTTTGAAAGTATTCGATGCGGTACCAGCTGGTGGTAGCAGAGGAAGAGGGCGGCCTCCTCTGCGTTGGAAAGATCAGGTGGAGAAGGACTTGGCTTCACTTGGTGTGTCCAACTGGCGCCGGTTAGCACGAGAAAGAAACGACTGGCGCGCTTTGTTAAACTCGGCCAAAATCGCGTAAGCGGTTATAGCGCCAATTAAGAAGAGAAGAGAATGACGCCACGAGCAGCGTGGCATCTCAGTGTCGAGCGAATAAAGTAGCAGCGCTAGCAAGCACCCTGAGCATTATTGACATCCGACGTACCACCTACGCAAGCCGACTCTGCAAGACAAAATGATAGAGCTTGGGGTAAAGATTGACGCTATGTTAGAGTTCTGGAAGGACAAGCTGAACGTGCATCACACTCAGAAATAAAGCACACACACACGAAGGCGATGATTCTGCTTGAAGCAAAAGGGCAGCGAAAAGCGTAAAGGCGATCACAAGGCTACGTAGACCATCAGCAGCAAGGATGCGGAATCACTAAAAGGCACAACACCCCAAACAAAACAGATCAGAAACGCCGTTACAGATAGAAACAGAAATAGAGATATTCCTTAGCAACCACATCCGTTCCAATGTATGCAGCGCCGATATGAGCCGATGTGAAAAAATCGTTAATAAAGGAAGTAAAAACGACACGCGGACTTAGCGCGTTAAGAGTTACGACGCTTACCGTTCGATTTCCGAGCCACATTAAGGCTCGTTTAGCATTTGCCGAAAAATATAAATATTGGACTAACGAATTCCGAAACGTTGTATTTTCGGACTAAAAAAAGTTCAACTTAGATGGTCCAGATGGTTGCCAGAAATATTGGCGGCAACCACGGCAAACGCGCCATAAGCGGAACCACGGTGGCTGGTCTTTGATGATTTGAAAGTCTCCAATTTGTTTTATTCCGAAAAGAACCAACGCAGAATGCTATGTTGAAATATTAGAGGATGTCCTCATTGAATTTGCGGGAAACATATACGGAGACGACTGGGTGTTCCAGCAAGACAACGCCCCAATCCATACGGCTCGTTTAACTAAGGCCTTCCTATAATCAAGAAAAATTTCAGTTCTGGATTAGTCAGCACTAAGTCCCGATTTAAACCCAATTGTCGGGGAATATTGTCGGCCCGTATTTGTAAAAATGGTCGGCAGTTTGAGACAATCAAAGACCTGAAAGGTGCTTTAGTGGAAGAGTGGGATAAGATAGGTGATTCCACTCTTCAAAACTTGACAGACTCTAAGCCTAAGCGTATAAATGATGTTCTTTCTCAAAATGGAAAACATATTAATTATTAGAAAATCGAAAGTTTTAGAAACGTTGAAAAAAAGTGTAAAGAAAGGCCAATGCACATATACATAACTTATTTCATAACTTCATATGAAATAAGTTATTTTAATTTGTTTTTTACTTTAATAAGTTTAGTCAATTTGAATTTTTGTTGGATAATTTTTTGTTCCTATTTTAAAATTGTTGGTTGAACCTTTCTCCTGCTTCTTTATAGTTTTTCATGTGAGAATACCCTTGCACATATATGTATATACTTATTTCTTTGAGGTAATTTCTCCAAAGACTAAACTGACCTCAATTACGTAGGTGAGTTAAATAGCAATGCAGGTATGTATGTATATATGTGTATAAAAAAACGTAAAAAAACATAACATTATTTGCCATGTTTGCTTGACTTTTCCACTTAACCTTGTTTAACTTATATTATCACACGAATTGGTCATAATTACATTCCCGTTAAAATTTAATACGCATAAATTATGAAATCATTTACAAATGCAATTAAATGCGTTTATGATTTCGATATCTAAAAAAATATTGAAATACTGAATAAAGTTTAATATTATTACCACCTACAAACATTATTTATTTTTTTTAGAATAATTATTTTACAAATGCAACAGTTATTCAACACTGATTTATGTAAGTAATGCATATATTTCATTTATGTTTATTTGTAAGGGAAATTTTTACAAATGCAAATACATACATACATACATAATTAAGCTTTATAGATTTTTAATTTTATTTTTATTATTTCAGAAATGCCTTAAATTAAATGCAGATGCACAGGCAAACATGCACATATACATACATATATGTTAAATGTAGATATCGATTCGTATGTTTGCATACTTTGTGGTTTTACTTGCATTATTTTAGTGCAATTCACTTTGATTAATCGGTTTGTACTACTCGTACAATTAAATATTTATTTTAGCTACACGCAAAATTTATAAACACACTTGAAATACTCTTCCGCTTACACACAACTGAAGTGTAATGTTTTTCTAGCTAAATTTACATTTTAATTGAACTTAAGCGCATATTTAATGCATCCATAAGGCATTGGCTGGAATGTTTGGAATGAACACAAGTAATATTTGTGCATACAAAACTGCTTTAATACACTAAATATAGTAATTTAAACTAGTCAAAAATTTGCATATTTTGAGGTCTTGCCAATAAAATGCAAAGCACGTGAAGAATTTCATTTTCCACTTCGATAATTTTATTCAGCTTTAAAAAACAAACTAAAAAATCTAAAAATGAATCAATAGTGAATCAAATATTATAATGAATGTCCAGTTAGCATTGATCGTTTCCCAATTGCTTTGCTTGAGCTGTTAAACAGTAAGCAAACCGGCTTTCTGTAGCCGGAGCGCAACAACATCGATGTATCCGAGCAGCGGCTCCAACAAGATGGCACCAAATACCATGCAAGCGACGTATGGGCCGAAGTTGTGAAGGAGAAATTTGACGATTGGGTCATGTCAGAGCGAACCGAACAAAGCCGAGGCGGTGGAATTAAATGAATTACTGAAGGGGGCAGATACTTGTAAACGGCCATATTTTCCCTGATTTACATTAAAATTATTTAAAATGAAGAAGTCAATATATTTTTTTCAAAATTGGCACACAGTTTATTTATACATTAAAATAATATAATTTTTTGCTTTATTTTAATCATTTAAAATGGCGGATGTACCTACACCTTAATCCTTCCAGAAAGGTCGCAGCGGGGCTTCTCAATCGGCGGGCATTGTAGCATCGGCGCCAGTGACCTGAATACTAAAAAACCAAAAATTGTTTTGTTTATTAATGTCATAATTTCTGTATGAATTAAAAAAAATGTAAAAAAATGCGTAATTAAATGCTTAAAAAGCAAAAAATAAATTTTGGGGCGAATTTTCCTACTATTTTTGCTACTGTAAATTCACATTCATTAAAAAGATGTGTGCAAAATTTCAGGGAGATCGGTCAATATCGCCCATTCGAAAAACATAGTTTTGAGAAAAACGCGTCTAAAGTTTGAATACAACGTAACTACATATACCTCTCCCAGCGCTGGAACGCAAAGAATAGAGTCGTCACTGTTGACGATCTATAATATAAGTAATACTTAAATTCAGTGGCGTAACAATAGGGTGTCATGGGTAGCAAAATGCCACGGGCCCCCGACCCAAGAGGGCCCCGGGCCAACTAGCCACGAGCTCAAGAATTTGTTTTATATTGGAGTGCTCATCTGCAATTTTAGCCAAATTCCAGACAATAACAAGAATAAATTTGTTTCTCTGCTGTGAAAGTATATCTCATTTATGGAAAATATATTTTCTCAGTGCTTAAAATCCAATCAATAGATCGTTAAGCATTTCAACCGAACTTAACAAAAAGATGTTTATTCATTTTTAGAGAAGCACGCTTGACGAGTAACTTACTTATGACCGTCAAAAACCCGTCAATCAAAATACCGATAATTGCAGGTTCTTACTCATTTTGAAATGCATCCATTGGTTTCTACATATTTTGGAGCGGAACGTTGGCAGCGCAGGTGAGCATTAATAATCGGGGAATTCCCCATTTAGTTTTTTTTCGTCTCGCTACTGCGGAGGTGAGTTGGCCACACTATGTCAGGGGAATCCCGGATTTGATATTTTTTTATGAGGGCTTCACTGACTGCGTATTCTTTGTGCGAGTATTTTAACGATTGCTGATTTTTATGTTTGATTTTGTTATTTTATTGAATATGAAAATAGTGGCAAAGTAAAGTTTATTGTGAAAGTTAAATATTAAAATGTCTAGTTTCAGAAAATATTTAAGTGGGAGCGAAAAAGGCATGAGAAAGAAGGAAACTGAAGAAAAAAATAAAAAGCTACCTAAAACTAATCAGTACTTGAAAAATGATGACTTAAATAATAAAAAACCGATTGAGCAGTGCTCCAGAAGTGAAGAATCGGAGCTTACTAAAAGTACACCAGTGTTATCAGATGCAGCACCCAACATCAGTGAATATCCAGATCCAGAACAACCACAATAAGATACCGGCAAAAATCAAAGTGAATTACATTCTAGCATAAAAAATATTTTATCTTCGCCATATGTTACTGATGAGGGTAATTTTAAAGAGGTAACTAATCAAGTGAAAAGGTTCGTGATTGAAAACGGACATTGCAAACCTAATGGCCCTTTCTTAAAAGATAGTAACAATAGATCTTTTATAGAAAAACATTACTGTATTGTTTCCAAGTCTGGCGTCAAGCTTGAACGTACATGGCTTTCCTATTCTTTAACACTTCAGAGTACGTATTGTGAACCGTGTTGGTTATTCGCAAATCGGGCATCTGAGAATACACAAAATGTTTGGATTGAGGGCTATGACGACTGGAAACATATTGTAGATGGCATACAAAGACACGAGAAATCAAAAATTCATCTGGATTCCTGTCTTACGTATCAACAGTGACGACTACATGGAACACTCGATGAAGAGCAAGAGTCTATGATCAAAAAAGAAAAATCCTTTTGGCGACAAGTACTTTCTAGGCTCCTTGGTGTTCTCTGACACTGTCAACATGTAATTTAGCCTTTCGTGGCCACAGAGAAAACGCAGATAGCAGTGATCCAAGCTCCAAAGGAAACTTTGGCCAAAGGGCCAAATAAAATACTTAAGTCCGAAAATACAAAATGAGCCACTTTCTGTCCTGGTTTTAAAAGTAGAAAATGCACTTAGGTATAAATGAAATAAATGAAGCACCATTCTACTCTATCATATACGATACAACGCAAGGTATTTCAAAAATTGATCAAATGTGTGAACTTTACTGTTATTGTATGACCGAAAAAGATTATAATGGGATGCCTAAAGCACTTGTCATTAAAGAAACATTTTTGAGATTTAATGAAGTTAAGGATCAAACTGCCTTAGCAATGTCCAAGCAAATTATTAAATCCATAAATGATATGATGATACTAAAACAATGAAAGAGACCTATGGTGGAGTTCAAAAACTCATAAAAGATGTTGAGCCAAATGCCGTATATGTTCACTGTGCTGCTCATAATTTAAATCTATGTATTACTCAATGATGCAGTAAGAGAGGTTATTGATATGCAAAATTTTTTTGAAACAATTCAACAAATTTATAATATTTTTGGGCATAGTATCAAAAGATGGAATATTTTATCAAGTTTGATATCTAATGAAGAAAGTGAGTCTTCAAATTCAATAACATTGGAAACATTAAACCCTACTAGATGGACAGGACGTTATGATGCCGTGTTTGCTTTAAAAGTTTGGTTTGTTGAAATGCAAAAAGCGCTAACGAAAACAACCCTTTTAAATTGCAAATCAGATGAAATAAATGAAGCTGTTTCACTCAAAAAGAAGATCGAAAACTATAATTTTGTTATGTTACTGGTTTTCCATTGTAAGATCCTACTTACTATCGATGCAGCCTCTAAAGCACTTCAGTCTAAAGCCACCGATCTTTCAAATGCCGTGAAACGTTTGAAAATCTGCCTCGAAGTATTGGAAAGGTATTGATATGAATTTGAAAATTTGAAGATGGAAGCAAATAGTGTAGCTGAAAAATGGTCCATCACCCCTGAATTTTCTAATACTCGACAGAGGAAGGTAAAACGCCATTTTGACGAGCTCTGCGAAGATGAGCGCCTCCAAGATCCGGAAAGTTTGTTCAGAGTGAATGTATTTTATCGAGTATTGGACATCATTATAAACAAACTGAAATCGCGTTTCATTCTAATGAATGAAATTGTTTCAAATTTCAATGTTTTACAGCCTTCCACGTTAAAAGTTTTAAATGACACTGATCTATTAAAAATGCTCTAGAATTTGTTGAGATTTATAAAAAAGACGTATCTGAATAATTTGGCAGAGAAATTCTAAGTTTTTGATCCACCTTCAGACACGAAATAGAAAAATTATCGTGTATTAGAGACCTTGTTGATTTATTAATAATAAAAAATTATTTTATGTCTTGCAGCTTTCCTGAAGTAGGCATTGCATTAATGTTATTTCTCACAATTCTGTCTATTGAAAATTTTATGGCCCGATTTCTAAACTTCTATGATGTTATATACACTTTTGCTGAGCAGAAATCTCGAAAATAAGATTTTTCTTAATAAATAACTTATTGAAATTAAATTGTTGTTTTGTTTATTAAAATCATCTGTTGAAATAAAATTTGTTTCTTTTAATCAAACTGAGTAAAACGTGACGATTTTTATTGATAGGGCCCCATCATAAGAATTTGCCAAGGGCCCCAGATATTGTAGTTACGCCACTGCTTAAATTTACGTTCTAAAGATTTTTTGACATATTCTTAAAGGATTATATTAACATTTTATGAAAAAAAAATTTTTTTTTCAATTTTTACAGGTATCTGTTCCCTTAAATGAACTACAGAAATGAACGCAAAATATGCAAATACAAAAAAATATCATAACACAGGTTCCTTTTCTTAATTTTTGGGTACTTTTAGTAATTTAATCAGATTTGTTAAAAAGAAGACCCGTAGCAAAATTTTCCTAGGAATATATTTATAGAACTTTTAACACGATAACTTCCTTTCCACATTTATTACATTTGCGAGGTGTGTTTAAAAAATAAGATGAGTTTTCATTTTTCTCAAAACATATTTATTTATTCATCAATTTCTATTTTATCTCCCTCAAAGTAACCCCCCTCAGATATAATACATTTGTGCCAGCGTTTTTTCCAATCCTCAAAGCATTTCTGATATGCGCTTTTTGGTATGTTCTTGAGCTCTCTCAACGATTCGGTTTTCATCTCCTCAATCGTCGCAAACCGCCGTACTTTCATGGATCTCTTCAATCTTGGCAACAGGAAAATGTCGCATGGAGCCAAATCTGGTACATACGGTGGTTGAAGCATGATAAAGGTATTGTTTTTGGCCAAATAATCTCTCACAAGCAAAAATGAGTGAGCATGTGCATTATCATGATGCGAAAGCTGTGAATTTTTTTCCACAATTCCGGCCGTTTTTTCGCAATGTTTCACGCAAACGGCGTATAACTTCAAGGTGATACTCTTTATTTTCCGTACGACCTTGTGGTAAGAACTCCTGATGCATTATGCCAGGATAATCGAAGAAAACAGTGAGCAAAACCTCGACATTTGATTGCACTTGGCGTGCTTTTTATGGTCTTGGCCCTCCTGGACTCTTCCCATGGAACGATTGGGTTTGGGTTTCGATGTCATAACCATATACCCATAATTCGTCACCAGTTATGAACCTTTCATAACCTGGATCCTCATTGACGTCATTCAATAATTCAGCAATTTTGGAACGAACTTCGCTGCCACACGCTTCATGCCCAAAATTTCCGAAAATATTGCATGGCATGAGCCAACCGATATGCCGACATCCTCAGCGACTTCTCTAATTGTGATTTTACGAGTCTCCAAAACAATTTTCTTCACTTTCTCAACATGAAAACTTAAAGGCATTTCTCCCCTGCAAACCTTGACCTTGAGTTTGCAACAGATTGTAATTATTAGACATAATACATTTTATAGTTGTACGAGTATCGAGTGTTTTTAAGAGCTTGAGAACTTGAAATTATAATACGGTACGAGCTACATGGTCCATTCCATCAATCTAATTTTTGAGCAATTTTTCCAATATGTTACATATGTGTTGCATGGTCCATTCTATCTAATTTTTCAAATAAATCTGACAGCATGGCGTCAATGGTGGCTTGAATATTGCAATAAGTCGGTTGTTAAGCGCACTGTATGGCAGATAGCGCTCGCCATTCACCGTAATAGTAGCTCCTTCCTCATTTGAAAAGAAATAAGAACTTCGCAAACAGATTTTTTTTCAAAGTAAATTTCCACGACTTGGAAGCGTTGCTCTGGTGTCATGCAATTCATGATGCTCCAAGCCAAACCGAACAGAAATGTCAACGCAGTTTGCGATTTTCGGCTGTCAAGCCCATCTGTCAAAGTTATCGACGTTACATATGTGTTGCATCTTTCATTAAATTTAAAATTTTTGAATAACTACAAATAGAGACATCGGACAAATTTCAGGTTTATTTACTTAAAATATATTTACAAATGAGTGTTACTAACTTCACATTGCTTGTATCTGTAAAACAGCTCATGACATCAACGTCAAAATTGTTCTAATGACTGTTCAATATATTGTTTATAAGCCATCAAAAGCATTTGCGTCTCAGTTTTGTTGATTTTTTTTTTCTGTAATGAAATTCAAACGTAATAGTGTGATTGGGTTATATTTGTCTGGAAAATCACAACCAGCCATTGTTCGTGAGCTCAGTCACCTCAAAGTGAATAAAATGTTTGTGTATCGCACCATTACTCGTTACAATGATACTGGTGATACAGGTGGTCATCAAAAGACTGTAACGTCACGTGAAATGGTTCGAAAAGTGAAGAAGCGAGTTGAGCGAAATCCACGTCGAAGTGGAAGAAAAATGGCCAACGAACTGAAAATATCGCAAGACAGCATTCGACGCATATTGAAAAATGAGCACAAGGTCAATCAAGGCTTACAAGTTCCAAACAGCACACGCTCTTTCACCCCAGTAAAAAAAGTTCGGTGCGAAAGAGCAAAGGAGTTTTTGCGCTTGCACAAAGTGGCGAATTTCCTAACATTGTGTTTTCTGATAAAAAAAATTTCCCAATTGAGCAATTCATAAACACTCAAAACGATCGTGTTTACTTGACCGAACGCTCCTACGAGAATTTGAGCTTACGTATGGCCACTCGAAACAATTTCCCATCGGAAGTAATGGTTTGGGCCGCAGTGACCGCTGATGGACGCTCTCCAATCGTTTTTATCGAGGCTGGTTTCAAAGTGAATGCGACTTATTATCGGGAAAATGTTTCAGAGGCTGCTTTAGAGCTGTGGACACGCAAACATTTCGGTCGTGGACCATGGACGTTCCAACAGGACTCGGCACCGTCTCATAAAGCTCGTGTGAACTAAGAGTGGTTAAGAAATCATATTCCACACTTCATTTCGTCCACACAATGGCTTTCGATTTCGCCAGAGACAAATCCGATGGACTATTCCATCTGGTCTATTTTGAGAGCAAGGTGAGGACTAAAAACTATGCCAGTATGGATGCGCTGAAAAAGCGATTATACGAGAATGGGCCAAAATACCTCAAGATCACTTTTTGACCGTTTGAACAATTTTGTCTTTGAAATCAATAAAAACTAATTTCACACAAAAAAGTTATGGTGTTTTGATTAGGTAACACTTCAGATCGTTCACCCCGTAGTTGCTCAATTAAGGCAACTGGCAGGAAAGACTATCGGTTTGTTTTTGTTATTATATCTCTGCACTTAATCACGCCTGAAATAATTCGTATTTTGTATACTGTGAAGATACCAAAAATTATTAAAAAATAATTAAATAATATCAAAAGCCATCAAAAATTTCATTATTTTCAATATATTGGGTTGGCAACTAAGTAATTGCGGATTTCACTCATAGGTGGCTTCAGATGAATTTTTAGGTGTGCAGACGTAGTACAAATGTAAAACACATTTTGTTATTTGATAGTTGGCACTTCAGCTTTCAATAAGTGAAAAAAGTTTTTTGATCGGTTGCGTAGTTTTCGTTTGGCGTTCGTTGAAAAATGGAAGAACAAAAGGAACATTTTCGTCATATTTTGCTCTTTTATTTCCGCAAAGGGAAATCCGAATCGCAAGCTCATAAAAAGTTATGTGCTCTTTTTGGTGGCGAAGCCTTAAAAGAACGGCAATGTCAAAATTGGTTTTTCACATTCCGTTCTGGTGATTTTTCACTCAAATATGAAAAACGCTCTGGTCGCCCAGTTGAAGTTGGTGACGTCCTAATCAAAGCAATAATCGATTCGGATCATCACAGTACAACACGTGAGATTGCAGAGAAGCTTCATGTACCACATACATACATTGAAAATCACTTAAAACAATTTGGTTATGTTCAAAAACTCTAACCATGGGTTCCTCACTAACTGAAAGAAACGCATTTAACGCAACGCTTTAACAGCTGCGATTTTTTAAAGAAACGTAATGAAAAAGATCCATTTTTGAAACGACTGATAACTGGCGATGAAAAATGGGGAAGCGGAAAAGATCGGGAGCAGGCCTGGCGAACCAACTCAAACAACATAGAAAGCTGATATTCATCAAAACAAGGTTTTGTTATCAGTTTGGTGGGATTACAAAGGAATTGTCTACTTTGAACTCTTACCACCAAACTGAACGATCTATTCTGATGTCTACATTGAACAACTAACGAAATTAAACAATGCAGTCGAAGAAAAGTGGCCCGAATTGACAAATCGAAAAAGTATTGTAAAGGCTGGTTAAGTTTCAAGGGCCGGTGTTGATTTTGAATAAAATAGATTTTTTTAAGAAGTTATTGGCATTTCTCTTTATTATGATAATATTGGTATGGTTCAATTAGGTGTGGAACAAAATATCGATCAAATGGCCGCCGCGGCTTCGGCGGCACACCTCCATTCGGTGGTCCAAATTTTCGATGACGCTGAGGCATAATTTAGGTTCTATGCCGTTAATGTGCCGAACTATCTCATCCTTTAACTCTTGAATTGTTGCTGGCTTATCGACGTACACCTTTTCTTTCAAATAACCCCAAAGAAAGAAGTCCAACGGTGTCGTTGACGTTTAGGTGTGGTTTACATTCAACATCGGGCCTTAAAATTTAACCACCCTTTATTTCATCATGACAATGCAAGGCCACACACATTTTTGGCCACTCGGCGAAAATTATTGGAGCTTGGTTGGGATGTTTTGCCACATTCACCATATAGTCCTGATCTTGCACCAATTGATTACTTTTTGTTTTTGGATCTTTACGAAACTCCTTCAATAGTAAAAATTTCAATAATGATGATGATTCCAATTCGTACCAGATTCAGTTTTTGCTAATAAAAACCAGAAGTTGTATGAACGTGGGATTATGGTGCTGCCTGAAAGCTTGCAAAAGGTCATTGATCAGAATGGGCAATACATTGCAGAATAGAGTTATTTAGTTCCATGAAAAAACTGTCTTTGATTTTCTAAAAAAAAATTTGCAATCTTAGTTGCCAACCCAACGTTTGATTTTCTCATTAATTTTGACTCTTTTATTACATTGGCCTACAGCAAAAATGAGCATCGGACCCACTCTCCAATTCCTATATAGAAGCTCTCCCCGTTTCTAAAAATCGAGTATATTTTAATTTCCGAATGATAGTCACATGGGCAATACCAGCCGCTTCTTAACCCAACATATTTAGAAAAAAATTAAGACACAATTAATATCTACCTGCTTTCCTTAATAAAAAATCGTTATTTGGCAATATCTCAAAAGCCACAAGATTAGATTTTTGAACTCAGCGACCGATTTTAAATAATAACTGGATGGTCTGATTCTTGAGTAAAAAAAGATTATAGGTAAATTATGTGCAAACCCACGGATTTTTACTGCTTGAATAAGGATGTGAAGGGGAGAATCCATCTTAGGGGTATCCATTGTTACCGACCAACAAGTTTTCACCAACTCTGTGATCGAGAGACTAACTAGCCTCCCTACTTCATCTATGAAAAGCCTCTTATTATAGAAAATTAAAAAACGTATGCTGCTTTTGCAATAATTTTGCTAAGCAAGAAGGCTTTCGAAGGAGTTGTAAGTATATTCATCTTCTCTTACCACTTCGCTTTCACAAAAAAAGCATAACTATAAATTGTGAAAATATGTAAGTGTCATTTTTCTAAACATAAATTGTCACTTTTGCATACTTCATGCTTCATAGTACAATATAATCGCACCCTGATGACGGCAATTTACATATTAATAACAACAACTAGGACAAATGATAGCAGCAGCTGTAGCTTTAGCTCTGCAATTCCTTAAATGATCCAGTGAAGCACTTTTATGGAAGTGAGCATGTAGTGGTGTGTATTTAATAGAAGTGGTATTTTCGGCTCAAACGACAGCTGGTAACATTTGAATATTAACACACAAACACGCATACACTGCATACACGGCACAGAAGAAAATTGGCAAAAGAAAGAGAATAACCGTATTTGTGGCAAAAAAATATATATTTTTTTTCTCAAATAAATATGAGTAGAGTGAAAGAAAAGCTCTGAGCTCTGCCATATGTAACCTGTACGTACACATATGCCGCTTCTTTTTACTTACCACCGGTGACAAAAAATATAACTGAGAAAAAACTGCATATAAAAATAGTACCTACTAAAAAAATGCTGAGCAAAATATAGAAAAAGCAGCGGTCAGAACAAAATATCTTGAATTAGTCACGTTTGACGGGAGGTCGCCGCTCAAGCAAGCGAGCAACGAGCGTGGAAGGCGTCGGAAACAAGCAAAAGGTGGCGAGTTCAAGTGTCAAAATAGAGCCACTTCTAACGTAGACGGACATAAGCACAAGATGTAGACGCATTTTCATAAGTATAGTGCTTAGCTGCTCGAATACACTTTCAGGCGCTGTCCGGCAAGGAACCAATCTGATAACAACAAATAGTAATGACGGCAATTGGCTATCAAATGTGTTGATCTTATTTGTAAGGACATGTGCGCTTAGTTGTGTATTTATGTATGTTTGCGCTCTGAGACAGTATTTTAGGCAACTGGTAATACAGTTAGTTTAGCACATGCATATGTATGTATTTAGAATATATTTGTAGGTAATAAGTTTTTGGACCGAAAATAGGGTGAAGGCGTCATCACTACTCAAGTGTGACAATTCTGCTACTTTTACACGGACACTCACACCCACAACAAAGAGGCTACATAGTTAATACATTGTTTTACATACTTAATTGCAGAAAATTTAAGCTAACTAGAGCGCTAGGCTGTTATAGCTTTGTTCATCTACGTGATTAAATCACTCTAGAATTTTCCGCTAAATCCAGCAGTAAGAAGAACAAGAAAAGATGAAGTTAGTAAGTTAGTAGACCAATTATATGATGAGGGCATTCGAAATTAAGATATCTACGGCCAACTAGATTTTGATGTAAGAGAAAAGGTTGATGGGATTTAGATTGCAACCCTGCCACAGGCTGTCAAAAAAGGAGCGCCCTTAATCGTCTAGCTATTAAGCCCGGATATAGAAAGTGTTCAACAGTCTCCTTTTCTGAAAGGTCATTAAAAGTGGATTAAAAAATTCAATGATTTTATCACAAATAAAAATTATAAAGCATTTTTTCAAAACAACGTTTTTGAACCGTTCGGACATGTAACTCGCACAAATGGTTACTTATTTAGGGCTAGGACGGACCTCTCAAGAAAATGCTTAAGAAAATTGTAGCTATTATTCCTTTTGCGTGAAAAACTCTCTTAATTCTTGTCCTCCCTGATGGGACATAGGGTCTCCACAAAGTGCTTCCAACGGTCACGATCCTTCGCGATAACTTTGACTTCTTTAAAAGATGTCCCTGCAGCCTTAAGTTCTTTTTCGAGAGTTCTCTTTCAAGTGCACATATGCATATATATATATCGTAGAGGCATTGCGCCGAAAATCAAAAAGCTAAAACTACTTAAAGCCCAGTACGATACCTTCAAATGTATGTAGGGTTCAAAATAATAGAAGTCTATCGTCCACCTTTGAATCTATAGCTGGTGTTGGGCAAGGCTGCCTGATTTCTACTATGCTGATCCTAATCGTGCTCAATGACGTGCTTTCAATATCTGTAGGTGAATGCCACAGAGGCATATAATGGAGTTTCAGCGAACACCTTGAAGGCCTAGATTACGCCGATTACATCTGTCTATTGTCAACAAAGCACGCCGACATGCAGAATCAAAGAAAGTCGGGCTGCAGATTAATGGGGAAAAAGTAAATCCTTAAAGTAAATGTCGCAGTTCCAAACAGTAGATTTAGCGTAATGAATTTCAGCATTCAAAGTGTCAACAAATTTACCTACCTGAGAAGTGTAATTTTTATGGACGGAGGTGCAGCAGATGACATACAAAGCAGCTTCGCAAAAGCTCGTAGCGCGTTTGCTCAACTGAACCAGATATGGATTTCTACATCGATTTCCACACACACAAAGCTGTGAATTTTCAACTCAAATGTAAAACCGGTGCTCTTGTATGGCTGTGAGAGCTGGCTAATGACAGACTTGCTCGCAAATAAGCTACACGTTTTTGCCAAAAAATGTTTAAGTCGTCTATTGCGGATTTGGTGGCCTAGAACAATCAACAACAGAGAGCTTTGGGCGAATTGTAAGCCCTCACTCATGCGGAATGAAATAAATCGGAGGAAGTGGAGATGGATAGGTCATACTTTTTGAAAGTATCCCACAGAAATATGCGGGCAAGCACTCGATTGGAACCCGCAAGGCAATAGAAAAAAAGGGCGCCCTAGGTGCACTTGGAAGATAACTTTCGAATTATCTACTAGTGCCGAAGAAATTGTGACATTTGATAATTGGCAGACTCATAGAAGAAAAAGAAGACAGTTCTGTCGCTATTACTTTGAGAAGTGCATACACTTAGTGTCATAAGTCTACGCTCCTTTGTGGGTAGTTGAAAAGTAAGACGAAAAAAGTTTTTAAATTTCTAAGATTTATTTATTTTTATTTTATTCTTAACTGTATAACAGCATATGACGACTTCTGGTTTATTAAATAAAATACATAATTCATTTCAGCTAACACCATTTAACAAATAAATAATGGATTTTAGCAGACTTTTCCTAAGACTCTTCTGGCAATTGAAGCGCTAATGTATTTTTGAAACTTATTCCTTATTTCATTTTTCACTTTTGAAGGAGTTATTTAGCCTTTTTGTTAATTTACAAGGACTCCCTGCTCTTGGCATTGAAGTTATAATTTCGGTATTTTCATAGTTTTGAATCACTGTGCGAACTGGCGTATATGCCCTGAATTTTATTCTTCCTATTTAACAAAAGTTTTGGCTTTCCACAATTTTATTATGATTTTCCTCTCGCCAAAATCAATTTCTGTTGTCTTTGTAAAACTCCCATTGTAAAACTCCTGACAGTATTATATTGAAAACCGTTAAGCTAATATATATATATATATATATATATTGTATATAATTGGCACGTACACCCTTTTTGGGTGTTTGGCCGAGCTCCTCCTCCTATTTTTGGTGTGCGTCTTGATGTTGTTCCACAAATGGAGGGACCTACAGTTTCAAGCCGACTCCGAACGGCAGATATTTTTATGAGGAGCTTTTTCATGGCAGAAATACACTCGGAGGTTTGCCATTGCCAGCCGAGGGGCGACCGCTATTAGAAAAATGTTTTTCTTAATTTTGGTGTTTCACCGAGATTCGAACCTACGTTCTCTCTGTGTATTCCGAATGGTAATCACGCACCAACCCATTCGGCTACGGGGACCGCCGAAATAGTTCTTAGTTTTCTGATCCCTATACTCTCAAACTGTTGTACTCGTCCTTAGTTCGGTCCAGGTTAGAATACGCGGTATTCGTTTGGGGACCGGTTCATACAGTCTCTATTAATAGTTTAGAGTCCGTTAAGCTAATAGCTTATTAATTAAAAATTATAACTTTCGTCACCAAAATATTGTCCTAACAACACATAGGCGAATCCGTGAAGATGAGGAATTTGAATTAGTACTGTGATTATATTCACAAAAAGTATTTAAAAATAAAAGGAGCGTCGAATTATGACACCTAGTGAATATTTCTGTTAAAAACCTGGGCTACATTGTGCTCATTTTTTTCCATCCGTCAATTTTATTTCGAGCAGCTGATGAAATTCGGATGTAGAAATTTCAAACTTGGATTTGATTTATTCCCTGTTTAGTCGTTCCAAGGACCGATTTAATTTTCTTAAAACCACCTGGATTTGCTCTTCATTTTCGCTAATTAGTGATAAACCCTTCGACATTTGGGCACAAAGCTCCTCTTGAGTTTCAGTTTCTTCAAAACTGACTTCCTGCATGCTCATCTTTGAATTTTTTCTAACCGTAACTCTGACATTTGATGTTTCGAGTGGTGTGAATGATTTTGAATGTTTTTCTTAATTATTTGCAATATTAGTACGTTCGGGAGTTGGACCCATTTCATGCTCAGACCTTGAAAGGCTTTAGGTTGCAATCAATTTAAATGCCTGCAGCGCTTTGAAACCCTCCACACCTTCCTTCTTGCAACTAGGCCCATATATGTATAGCTATTTCCGATGGCGAAAACTTCTGAGTTTTAGTTTCCCGTTTCTCTTGCCATTGCTTTGTTCAATAACACCTTCTCTCATATCTTTCTCCCGTGGGGTTTTTGATCACCCAAGTCTATTAACCCTTTACCTTAAAACAACGTGTGGGAGACGTGTTCCTACTTCCGTGCTGAAGAGGAAAACCTCGTATCAGACACCTGATGACTTTTTCTGGCCAAAAGCGAGAACCTCGTACCAAATACGAGATATTTTTACGCACGAAAAAAGCTTTCATTTAAAGTGGCACACACAATCGACGCTCGATTAAGTAAGAAAGTAAGTTACTCCAAGACATAATTTACTCTTTTTCCATTCACTGTGGCTTATCAATGGCTTCAAAAAAGGTGTTTTTTCTCAATTTTTTTCGAGGCGAAAAAAGCGACACACAGGAATAATCCTTTGCATTTATTTGAAGGCATGATTGAAGAGTAATAAAGAATTTTTTAACATAAATAAAAAAACAAAATGATGGACATATGAGGGATCTCGAACAGCTTCTCGTTGCGCGCTAGTAAAACGGCGTGTAAGATTGCGGTCGCAGTTTTCACCTGAAACACAAAAGAAAAATATTGTCTTATTCAGAAGGCTTTCCCGCATATAACAGACTACTCTTGTATAAAAATAACACACAATTAATTATTGAAAGAAAGTGTTTTTTTCGTTTTTTTTTTTTCAAAAAAGGTGTTAAATAACATTAAAAAATGAAATTTTTTTGTATTTTGTTAGTTAATTAGTTGCGCATTTTAATTATCTTTACATAGATTATCGGTTTGAAACGATAACTTTCGTCGTTTTTTTTAACCCTTAGCCACCTAACGTGTATTCCAGTAACACATCCACCTAACGTCGGTCATGGTGACCGCTTGGGTTTAAGTACTATTAACAAGGTTAAAAAGTCATAAATTGGCAAAAAATTAAACCACATTAAGTTCTTTAGTTGTTTTTATTTCAAATTGTTTTAATAAATTCTTAAAATTAACATTTTTTTCTTTTTATTATTATTAATCAAAGTTCACTTACAAATATTTCAACAAATTATAGGTTCTTTATTAAACTGAGAGCTAAGCAATAACAATCAATGAGATCAATATTTTTTTAATTATTTTAGTAACTTAAGTATATAACCTCTTATATAAAACTATCATTGGCACAATCAAATCACAATCATTACAAAATTACAGCCCCCTAACATTTACAATTTGTCGCGGCAGCTTATACACATTTTCTGAGAACATTCAACGCAAATTGGATTTTTGCACTGAAAACACAAATGGAATGTTTTACGTTTTTTTTTTGGGTCACACGTTGAGCAAGTTTTGCGTGTTTCTAATTTATCAGAGCTGCCTGCCGAAAATGATCTTGGTTCTTCATCTATTTTGAGAACCCGGCGAATAGCATTCTGAAGATCCCTCTGCAATCCAAACTGGTTCACTCGACGTCTCAAATGAGGTTCGATAAGTTCTTTAGCCAGTTGTTTCATGAAATTCAGTCTGGGCACCTTTCTCTGAGCTTGGTTCATGTTGCTGATGATGTATGAATTTGCCGCAGATACATCCAGCATTCTGTAGAACACTGCCATTGGCCAGCGCTGTGTGCGTCGAGAAGTTGAATAAATGGCACATTTCTGATCTAATGTATCGACGCCTCCTTTGGGGCTATTATAGAAAGTGATCATTTCTGGCTTTTGTTTTTGTGGATCAATGGTTGGCATGTGATGCATGCTGGAGAGAACAAGCACGGATTTGTTTTGCTTTGGTACATAAGACACCAATGTTGCATTTGACGTAAATCCAAAAATCGAAGAGCCAACGTCTCGGTGACGGCTAGGTAGAAATTGGGGAGGTACTTCCCTTTTATTTTTTTTAAGGGTCCCTGCAAGTGTCAGATGTTTTTGCTTCAGGATTTTCATTAGCTCTACTGAAGTAAACCAGTTATCAGTCGTAACATTTCTGTGGGTTCCTTCAATCGATGCAATCAGTCGATTGCGTGGGTTTGTTCAGTCGTTGGTATTCATCGGGCAAGCCTTGGCTATCTGAGTCTTTTCCCAAGTATATGTAGCCATCAACAAGATATCCATTTCTGGCGTCAGTCATGCACATAATTTTTAATTCATATTTGTTGGGTTTTTTCGGCATGTACATTTTGAAGCCGCATCTCCCACGGAAAGCCACCAACATCTCGTCAATACAAGCGTAACTGCCAATTGAACAAACTTCTTTGCAGTTTTGTATCAGCTTACCAAACAGCTGAGATATAGGTGCAGCTTTGCTACGGCGTTCATCTCTGGTGCTCGCATCATCAAATCGAAGGCAATTCAGCAGTATTTCAAACCTGTTCTCTTGCTCATTATACAACGATAAATCTCTCTTCCTGTGCCATCTGTGCTGTACCAACATGTGTAATGTGTGTGGTTTTCTTTGAAAATTGCGGTATAGTACAACATACCGATCAAAGCTTTTAGCTCCATTACGTCGAGGTCATGAACACATGTCTGATTTTGATAGTTTGGTCTTATCTTGATAATTTTTTCGTTTGTATACTTAACAATTTCTTCTAACATATCATCAATGAAAAATAACTGCCAAATATCGGATGGTTTTGTATTTCTGTTCAAAACATCTCTGAAGTTCCTTTTCAATCCTGGAGGTTGATGAATGATGTTGTGTTGCAAAGTCCTCGATCGCGAAACTGGAGGTTGGCTCGACCAACGGAACCGATTTTTTCCGAAATAGTTCCGGTATCTTGCCAATGGAACATCGTCATCTGAAGACTGATCATCAACTGGCACATCACCATCATCATTATTTTCACATAACTCGTCAACATCAATTTCAGAGTCTGATTGACACTCACTTTCAATCACGTGGTCTAAAGGTACATCTTCTACGTCACTGCAGTCTTCATTTGGCAATTCCGGCTCGTCCCTTTGATCCTCAGCATCTGAGTCACCCTCTTCTAACCATCTACAGATATTTCGATCACGTTGAGACATGCTGAACCTAAAAAACGATAAGAAAATGTTAACACTAAAAGAAACGTAACAACCTAACGTCGGTCACCAGGACCGCATACGATATATATTTACCTGATTCTTTTCACTGCGCGCACGTGTTGCTTGGCCGAGCGCAGAGCGCAAACTGAAGAGGGAGGAGAAAAGGTACACAGAGTGACAGGCGTGGGGCCCGCGTAGTAACGGAAATATTTGAAAAAAATAGATCGATCAGAGTCAACGTGACCGACGCTAGGTGGTTAA